>JAVKPL010013026.1:0-66086 GCA_032173675.1 Gastrolobium villosum | reverse complement strand
AAAGATATACTATATATGATTTTTATTTGTAAATACGACAAACATTGATGCTACCTCTTTTGTTAATTGTTACTACTTCCTTTTTTTTTGAATTTTTCTGAATATATTAGGGATATGATCCATTTATAAACATTTTTTTGCAAATTATATTAAGTATGACCGGTCGTACACTGCATGATTAAAGTATGACCGGTCGTACTCCTTAATGTAATTTATAAGAGTTTATAAATAAAAAAATTTGTAAATATAATTTATTCCTATATATTATATATCTTTTTTAATTTTATTGGTCTAACGTAAGGAATTATAAATTATTCTAAATTTACATGGCACGTGCCTTCTTGTAAGTGGACCTTGAGCAATGCCCAATTAGAGCCCACAAACAATATTGTACGGACTCAAAGATTGAAAGACAGTGTCTTTCGTTGAATACAAAGGTGGCAGTTTGCTGTTCCATGTCAATTGTCAATGTATCATTTTAAATTTTAAATAACTTTCTATTTAACTTATCATAAAGACAAGAACTTGACGAACTTTCCTTCCCCTTTTTTTAGTTCCTCCAACTCTTTCATGGGTTTAGATTCCCCTGAAGAAATCGGCTACCGGTGCTTCTCTTCATTTAAACATTCACAGTATTAAAACTAAGCGATAACTTATTTAAATAAAATATAACCCAGAAGAAGCGTGCTTAAGCTTGCAAAAAATTGACGCTATTGTTGTGTGAGAAAAAAGAAAAGAAAATAAAACACAGCTTAAACTGTGTTTGGCCCCAAGTCCGTACAGGTTTTGAATTTGAGTCTTGAAAATAAAAAAAATAATTTTAGAGAAACCGCCTTGATGATGAGTTTTACGATATTTGAATCGAATTAGTCGAATAATCAATGAAGCAGATGATATATCCAAACTCAGGGCGATGGTTTTCACCATCTATTTTATTCCCCCAACAAGAATGGTTACTTTAAACACGATCTCCTGTTTTAAAATATAGTTACTTGGTTGTTAAATTATCGGATTCTAAACAATAACCTTGATATAATGAAAAGCAATAATAAAATGGATAAGTAAAATGAAAAAGTAGGTGTACCTCAGTCTCAAGGTGGCATTTCTCGAGCGTGGTTGTTTCATGGGCATTTTTGAGATTAGAGTACTCTTCCTCTAACTTTTTGTTCTTCCAACGAGATCTTTTATTTTGAAACCACACTGCAACTTGTTGAGGATCCAAACCAAGCTCCAATGCGAGCCGTTCCTTCCTTTTAGACTCAAGTTTATGCTCACTGCCGAAGTTTTGCTCAAGAATATTAACTTGCTCTGAAGTGAGCTTTACTCTCATGGCGCCCACAGCCCCATTTTCTCCTCTTTTTATCTTTTTACTTCGGCTGCGTCGTGGCTTTTTCACCCCTGAATAATATGCATAGATATGAACAAATTAATCTAAACAAGGGTGTTCAATTTCATGGCGTATATGTTGGACACACAGTCCTACATTGGTTGTACGCGCAACTAATATCAAATTATAAGGTCTTGGGCACTCCCATCTTTTGAGCTAGCTTTTAGGGTGGTGTATCCCAACGTTCTTTACATGGTATCAGAGCCTCGCCACCCTTGGGCTCTCCCACCCTTTGAGCTAGCTTTTGGGGTGGTGTATCTTTACATATCAAATACTTGAAAAATGTTAAACGTTTTTGAGTATGGAGGCTGACCTTGTTGAGGAGTTATTTGAGTTAATGCATCAGGGTAGAGCTGGGAAAAGAGCATCATGTGGTCTTCGATAGGTTGATGATTCATGTTGGTATCGCTATATAACTCTCTCTCTCTCTCTCTCTCTCTCTCACTCCTATTTTCTCTTAAGATGAGGGAGATTTTCTACTTGAAAGGATGAGATTATTTTGAGAGAAAACAAACAAGACTTCCATATATTTATATGGAAAATGATGTGTTGAGGAGACCCTGTTTCAAAATACCCCCAAGTTGAGTTTGAATTTGCAGGTTAGTGCCATTGTTTAGTTTTTTCTTTATTTCATTATACGTGCCATGTCATGGTTCACACCAAGCAAAAACTGTATGACAATAGATCGTGTAGCATAAGAGATGCTACGTTATGTATTCAATGTAAAGGTTTATCATTTTCTTCATTTTGACTGAATCACAAAAAATTTCCTACACACAATATTTTGTGGGGCCCCGCAAAAAAAAAAAACCCCGGCACACAAAACGAATCTCTATAATATAACACAATCACTTTTCGTACAAAATAACTCTTATAAAACTCTTTATGTAATTATACACTATGATTTTTTTTTTCCTTCTAAAAAAGTAAAAACATAAAGGAATTTACGTACACTCACATATATATAGTACATAGGTAATAATTTAGTGGTGAATAAAGAGTTATCTGAACGCTAGTACACACCAAGTCACCAAGTTATGATCATGAAACCCACATGCTTGCCCTTCTGATTTAATAATTGACAAAAGGAATGACCATATTCAATATAAAATGGATTAATATTGAAAGATAAACGAACAGATAATGTTGTTGTTTGTATTTAAGTGGTAACCATCCCGATGTTAGGCTTTCTTAAGTGACTGCCAAAGAAAGAGATTACCATAATGCGAAGACAAAATATGACCCCAAAGGCACACTCATACTATTTTTTTCTTTTTTAACATGGATAGGGTTGGGATCCCAAAGCTTACCACCTCGACCTTAATAAACAATGAGGTGCAGTTAGTTTCATGATTTTTTTCTTTTGTTTTTTTATTTATATTTAAGTCACTTTCGTTGCCCAATTGTGTGGTTTTCACTACTATATCTAGCAGCTAAGCTTAGCTATAAGGCTTTGAGGTTTAGGGCATGCGTGGCTCGAGATGAGTGTAGAAGATTTGAGACTTTCATGTTTTAAGAATTGGGAAAAAGGGTTTTACACCTTCCTCTCACCCTATCCTTCCTCCAACCTCTCGCTCGATTGTGGGGAAAAGATATATGGTATGTCATCATTGGTGATGTAGTAGTCACTTACCAAACGAATAAAATAGAATAAAATTGGAAAAAAAATTATAATTTTATTACACATATTTTGCGTTTTTTTAATTTAAAAATTATTACTTTACTTGTCCTAAAATTATATATCAATTTATTCTTGTTTGACCATTGATATACCAATATACTAGAATATATAATCATATACAGAAGTATATCAAATGTCATGAACATAAACCCGAGTACATGACCTAGATAATAGACTATTTGCTGTTTCTGGGCATGTATTCGAGTATATGTTCAAAAAAAAAAAATTACAACACTTTTCCAACGCGTAGCTCTGGAGAAGTTATATGGAATAAACAAAAAAGCACATGGTTCGGACATTGAAGTCAAAAATTATGGCATTTCAAAGTTTTATTAAAAAAATTCAAAATTTTTAAATGCCAATAAATTTTGTGATACCCACAAAGTTTTTCCTCGGGTTACCTGAGTCAAGTCCAATATTATGAGTAACTTGATAAAGAGCTTTATGGGTATCACAAGTTCTATTGGCATTATAAAATGTTTAATATTTTTTAATAAAACTTTGGAAGGTCATAACTTTTGACTCAGGTATCAGAATCAAGTGCTTTTATTTTTATTTCATATAACTTTGTGAGAGTTACGCGTTGGAAAAGTTTTGTAGAATTTTTTTGAACATATACTCGAGTACATGCCCATATACTTGAGTACATGCCCAGAAACAACAAATACTCGAGTATATGTTCATGAGACTTGATATACTCAGTATATGGTCATATACTCGAGTATATTGGTCAAATATGAGCAGATTGATATATAATTTTAGAATGGGGACAAAGTGATATTTTTTAAATGAAAAAGGGCACCATGGTCAAATAGCCTTCACTGAGGTTAGGTAGTTTTTGCTATTTGAGGACAAGGAATGGCGTAAAATATGGACGAGATAACAAGATTGGTCACATAAGTTTCTGAATCGAAATGTAATTTTACAGATATGGTATATAAACTACGATGTGTAGGTATTCAAAAAAAAAACTACGTTGTGGTGTTATGTGGAACATATGGATTAGAAAAATGCTAACAAAAGCTTGCTTTTAGTTTGGTGGGTGATATGTAATATGTTGTAACTGGCTTACATTATTATTGAAAATACTTCATTGTTAATTTCTCTAATTTTATTTTTAGTTGAAAATATCGTCTATGCTATCATTTTGATGAGTTCAGTCAGATTCCTAAGTATCCAAAAGTACTAAACATGTCTTAATAATAAGAAAATAATCCGAGAGCTGTTGATTTAGTTGCAACCTATAACAACCCAAACTTTTAAGAATTGATTATGTATGGTTATTATGGATATAATTACATAAGTATAGGAAATTATGGAATCACATAGTTATATTATGTAATTTTACGGTGAATATGTTACGAAAGCTAGAATTGATCTGTTAATCATCCAATTGACATGAAATAAATTATGGAAATATAATTCATGCCAAGCAAGTCAATTTGGACCCTTATAGTAATATTTAAAAAGTCTAGGGTCAAAGTTTAATTATGTGAAAGTATAGGGACCATTTTGCAATAAAGCAAAATTTAGGTCTAAACATTAATTAAATGATGTAATTAAATTCTATGGAATATTTTAAGGGTTTTAAGTGTCTTAAACTATGACACTTATGTCTAGAATAATTACATAAAGCTTAAAAAAGTCAAAAACAAAGTGTGCTGGATATTTCCTATACTATCTAGGTCGATTTTGGCTTCTCTTTAAGGACCAAAATCTGATCTTATTTCTTCTCCATAACCGTGGAAGCCATAAGAGGAAGGAGAGCTCAAGAATTTGGTCTTTTAGTCACAAAAATGCATAGTTCCTTTGAGAGAAAATATTCCTAGTCGTCTTGTGAGTAAAATCCTAGTTTCTAATCTTTAAAAGAAGCTTTGTGTGCCTTGTTTTCTCCTCTTAAAGTTATGGACCAACAGTTACAATCAAGGGAAAATTAGGGTTTTGAAGCTTGTTTGAAGGATAATTGATGATATAGTCTTCTTGAAGTGGTTTAAGGTATTAAACCTAACTTTTGATGGTTGTTTCCTTCAATATTTGGTTTAGGATTTGTGTTTACAAGACTAACTTTGATGGATTTTTACCATGTTTATATGAAGTGGTTGAAGTCTAAGTGATGGGGTTTTTATTCTTTGGTGGTTGTTGATGAAAGATAACTAATTGGATTGTTAAAAATCAAACTATAGGATGACCTAATGGGTCCTATATGCTTAGGCCTATGCATGAAAAATTATGAATGCTAAGTGTTTGTTGTAATGTCAAGATGAAATGAGAGTTATAAATTGGTTTATTGAAGGTTCAAACAAAGAAAAATGTAAAGGGTTTTGAAAGTAAATCAATGAAACCTAAAGAGCCAAATCTGCTCTGTTTTTGAAAAGTTCATATATGGAATTATAGAACTCCAAATTGAGTTTGCTTTGTTGCAAATTAAAGTTTCACATGTCTAGTATAATATACTAAAAATTCAGGGCAATCAGATAAGAAATGGGTTTTCGTGAATTAAATGGTGCAGATTGTCCAGGCTAAAAACTGTTACTATTTGTCATAATGAGTAAAAATGACTTGGAAGCTTATTGGCTTATGTTTTAAGGATGTTTGGTGTTAAATGAATGTATTAGAATGAAATGAATTCGTTGATTCATTAGTTAAAAGCATAGAATGGTTATTGACACTTTATGTGGTTATTGACTTTAAAAGTGGAAAATAAAGATTAAGAGTTATTTTGAGTAGTCTTTGATGAAGAATGAAATGCATGGTAACCTTGCTAGTACCATTTGGCCACTTGTGGTTGTATGATCTAAGTATGGTTTTAATTCAATTAAGTGCTTGATTGTATAAATCAAGTAAAATCAAGTGTATGTTATGTATGGTGAAAGTGTAGAAACCTAAGTTAACCTATGGGTTAAGTGAATTAGGTTAAATGTGTTAATATGTAAGACTTTAAGTATATGTCTAAGTTTGAGTATTAACTTGTGAATTTGCATGAATTGGTAAGTAAGAATATGTTAAGGATTATGTGAACTAACTTGAAGAAGAATTTTGAAATATATATGTACGTAAGAGGATTCTTCAAGTGTAAGTAATTATGTATTGATATAAAGATCATGTGTGAATATGTGATCTTGACAGTTAGGGATATACGGATAACTTTAGGGACGTACGAGCAGGTTCTACAGAAAAGCTAGTTTCAGGTAAGCTCTTGATTTCAAAGTTTTCTCCGGTATATTGTTCCACCAATGTCCATTTGGATGATGGTTCATATGGTATATGTTATGATAAATGTAGATATGTAGTATAGTTGCATTAATGTAGCTCATACATATGAAATAACAGTTATGATATTATATGATATGTATGCATGACATATGGTTCTTGATCAATGAATATTCCGTTTAGAACTTACGTTCTTGGAGATTATGTATAGACTGGCCAAAATGAGAAATTACGCTTTAGGAGTTCATAGACTGGTCAAAATGAGAAATTACGCTTTGGGAGTCTTATGTTATGATTATGTGATGATATGATATGAATAGTATAAAGTAATATGATATGTTGCTATGTAATAGGTTATAAACGAATATGTTATTTTATGATCTCTTTTGCGGGATACAGCCCCTGGGAGTATAGGTATATGTTAAGATCTTTTTGCGAGATATAGCCCGTGGGAGTATATGTTTATGTTAATATCTTCTTTGTGGGATATAGCACCTAGGAGTATAAGTGTAGATATATGTTATGATCTCCTCTGCGGGATACAGTCCGTGGGAGTATAGGTATAGGTATAGATATAGGTTAAGATCTCTTTGCGAGATACAACCCCTGGAGTATAGTTCCATAAGTCTTATGTATGTGTATGATTATATGATGTCTTCTATGCTATGTTATCTGACATTTATGCAGGAAGCGAACTCATGGGTGGAGACTACTCCATAAACCCTGAGTTTACTGAGATGGTTCATCTCACCCCGTCCGGGGACTTACTTTTCAGGTTTTACATATGTAGGAGAGCCTTTACAGGGCAAAAGACCAGTTCAGGATGGCAAGAGATACTGTAACAGCCCGTTACGTACCGGTATTGTTAACATTGATTATGATATTAAGCGCAGTTACAATCACAGTAATTGGGTTAATTAAATTACGGGCAACTTTTTTTCTTTTATCATATTCCTTTTCATAACAATAACCTTTTCCGTAATCAATTAAAACAACACTATAATTGTAAATGCAATTCGCGGAATCATACAGTTTACTAACATCACTAATCTTTCTTTTTATTCAACTCATTTAAACTCATCATCTTACTCTCACATCTTACCATGTTATAGTCCTTTACATTAGCTACGCGTGGTTTCTAACCGCGCACCATTTGGAGTTCTACACACTAAGTTAAGCACCTTTCTTTTAGTATAGAAAAACCTGAATTTTCAAAATTTACACTGTGGTAATCGATTACCAGTGGGTGGTAATCGATTACCACCAGTCAAAAATGAGGCAGTAGCCAATTTTTCATCCCCTGTTCTCTGGTAATCGATTACCAAGCTTGGGTAATCGATTACTCCACTTGGTAATCAATCACCAAGCCTCTGGTAATCGATTACCAGGCATACAGTAGCATTTATTTCGTCCCCTGTTGCATGGTAATCGATTACCATGCTTGGGTAATCGATTACTATGCAGTAAAAATGACAGATTACAGCATTTTCAACCCAGAAAGAGTTATGGAATCCCTTCCTAACACCTTAATACTCCACACACACCTTACACATACCCTAATGTAGGCTCTAGGCCCTTCCATCATGCATTTTCATTCAATAATGCATCATTTACAAAGTCTTAAAGATCATGGCCATTTTACAACAAAGATGGACCATTTACAACATAATATGCCAAGGCTTCAAATACAAGAAATGTGGCAATGGACAAGTCCCATGCTCACTCAAAATATACAATTTATCCATGGCATGAATCATAGGCAATAAACAAGACTTAGAACATAATCATGAACACTACAAAAGCATGGAAATAACATCATGCAATATGTTCATGACCTAAGTCTCAAAATACTAAATGGCATGCTATGTGCACTCCAAGGTCTCCTCCAAAATGTCATGCAAGCTCAATGCACCGCATGCAATCCGCTGTCCACTATGCGGGCTTCTTGCCCGAAGCTCCTCCCGACTCATAATGCCCTGAAATGTGGTCCCCCAAACACGGGGTGAGATATACAAATATATCTCAGTAAACCAATGGAGCTAGAGGCTTTCTCCACTCCATGGCTCACTCAATGGGTAAATATAACATCATATAATATGCATGACATACAATATCACCAACAACTGGAGACAAACCGAGAACATCCACAACTGGATTTACGTTCAAGGACTCCATCATATAACTCCCGAGACATTCCTGGCGCCTCTCCCATGGTTGAGAAGACTCCATGGAAAAACCCAACTGGAACTCCTCATGAGCCCTATCCAGCAGAAGTCCCACGTTTGGATCATCCTGGTGTCACTCCCAGAGTCGACCCCACGGCAAAACCCAACTGAAATTCTCAGCGGAATATCCAGCGGATGTCCAAACCAACACACGTCAGCTGGCCAGTGACCAAACAATTTTCACACATAACAAGCAATATGGCATACAAGCACATAATCACACAATGCCATAAACACAAAATCCAACCACAACCTTCCACTAGGTGTGGTGGAGCACACAAGGGATTAAACCCCAGTTCCAAGGGTTTACCTCAACACTAACAATTTCGTTCCACACGTACGCTCCAAATCAATCTTTCACAATCACGTCCGTGTGAGGCACCCTACAATGATCAACAATTCCAAATTACACAAAACCTCAAATTTCATGAAATTTCCCCAAATTTTCCTAAGTTAAAATCTCACTTTTTCACCAAAATTTATCATAGCATTTCAAGCTTACAAGCATCATTCTAAGGCATTTTCATCTAATAGCATTTTTCCATTTGGGCTCTCTATCATCACACATCTAAGATTAAAGACTTAGTGCATAAATTTCTAGATCTACAAAATCAACCATAAAAATACCACAAATATACTCACAATCTATGGTAGACACTCCACCAAGGTTCCACCAAGCAAGGAAGATCCAAAAAGCTTCAAAAACCCCAAGAAACCCAAAAATTCGAATCTGAGTTTGCTCCTAATCGCACAAAGGAGGTGGTTTCAAGGCTTGAGAGTATCACCAATGGCTTTAGAAGGTTGTTTACAATAAATTTCAACACCAAAACCAAGTGATTTGGTGGAGAAATGAAGAAATGGTGGAGAAGAGAGGAGAATGGTGTGTTTGTGAGTGAGGAAAGAAAACCCACGGGAAGGAGAAGAGGAAAATGAGAGAGAGAGCGTGAGGTGTGTGTGGGAAGCTAAGTGACTTCGGTCACGCGGGTCCCACACGCGATTTAACTTTAACCCCGATAACAATTCTGATCACAAATTCTTAATCTACATATTTTTCTGGTCCATGACATATTTTTATTTCCTAAAAATATTGATAAAAATTTCACACTTATCGGTACACTCATACCGCAGTATTTTACACTTAAAAGGTCACTATTCATCAATTTTTCACAAATTTGCCTACTCACTCAATTTTCCGCCCAGATTCCATTTCCAACATTATTTTTGTCATATGAAATCTCTAACTCAATTTTTATGCCTCAGAATAATGGCTGGTCAATTACCATTTTGCCCTTTTTGCCCATTTTGGCCATAATTCTCGGATTTTCACTAATCCATCAATTTTATTTTCACATTATAATTCAAAATACACATTTAAGTTTATGAGGTGTTATAGATACTAGTTGGAGCAGATAGCTAGTGTAGCATCCCGGAGCATCATTATATACGAATATGTTTTATTGAGCATGATATGTTCATGAGTACTTTAAGACATCTAAATATCGAAAAGCACCAAACTCAACTTCATAATAAAGTAAAAATAGTTAAAAGGCTCTAACTCTTTTGACTTAAACAAGGAGAAGATGATCTTTTATAAATAATTGTTGCTTTTTAATTATAACATAACTTTTGGCTTTTTGACCATTGTACCCCTAATTAAATTAAAAAAGTTATTATACTTCTGTTTCTAAACTATTTAAAAAATATGACATTTTCCCTAAACATAACATCAATATGTCCCTATTTGACCGTTGACTGGCCCTCATACTCGAGTACGTAACCAACATACTCGAGTAAATCAGGTGTCATGAGTTTTTATCCTAAAATTTTGGAAGGTAATAGCTTTTGGCTCAAGGATCTAAATCAAGTGATTTTTGTTTTGACTCCACGTAACATTTTGAGATCTATGCGCTAAAAAAATCTCGAAAGATTATTTATTAGCGTTGGAAAGTAAATATTTAAATAACATCATTCGCAAAGATAAAATATGCCAAAGGAGCACCAAAAAACATTTTTTGGGAAATTTCTTGGACCAAATCTGCTTTGGGTATTTTCCAACACGTAGTTCTCCAAAAATTATGTCCAATAGAAAAAAGCACCTGATTCGGACACACAAGTCAAAAGTTATGTCATTCTGAAGTTTTACGGTAAATTTTTCCAAATTTTGTAATGTAAATAAGACTTGCGATACCCACAAAGCCCCTCATCAGGTTACCTGAATCAACTCCAATATTATGAATATATGATCATAGAAACTTGTTTGATCCAAAAAATCTCATGGCAAAGAATTTATATGTCTCAGTTCACTTATATAATTGGTTATCGTATGTTAGTTTAATTAATTACTTGGTCCATCCAACAATCAGGAATATGTGATATGAGCCTCAATTCACTGCTATAATCAATTATCGTATGCTAGTGTAATCGATTATTTGGTCCATCCAATAGTTAGGAATGTGTGATATGAGCCTCAGTTCACTGATATAATAGATTACCATATACTGGTGTAATCGATTACTTGGTCCAATTAACGGCCAGGAATGCGTGATATGGGAGTTTCATAAAAAATATACCCAAGCACCCAGCTCTCATAAGTAACTTGGGTTTAATACTCGATTATTGTTCGTGATAGAGATCTTTATGAACATTTACTCGAGTACACTACCCATGTACTCGAGTAAATGTTCATAAAAACCCATATCACGAACAATACTCGAGTATGTTACCTGTGTACCTGAGTATTTAATGTTTCATGCAATATACTCGAGTATCAACCTCCTGTACTCAAGTACATGACTCAGTTAACTGTCAAACTGGGGCAGATTGATGTTATGTTTTGGCATAAGTCAAATCAGTAATATTTATTTTAATTAAGGGCAAAAGGGTAAAAAAACCCATAACTTTTGGGTTTATTAAAATGCAGAGATGAAAATATAATGAAGCTTTATGTGATCTGTAAAATCATTTCTAGCTAGTGAACTTGAAGTATATATGTAGTTTGTTGTGTTTGTATATACCTATTTCTTAATTGCAAAATGAAAAAACAATTTTTGTTATTACTTTTTGAGTAAATTACATGTGTTACCCCTCCTCATGCCTCAAAATTATATTAAAATTTTAGGTTTAAATTTGGGTGTTGTATATATCATGAGCCTCCAATTTATCATGTATTAAAGGTTAAAATGAGCATGAAACTTATTTAGAAACAACCAAAAGATGTGAGAATTGTAACTAAAGTGTTATTGTTCTCTTAGTAATATTCTCGTAAAAAGTTCTCTTATTTGTAGGAATTTTCAGCTTAATAAAAAGATAAATTGGATAGCTAAGTTGTAAAGCTCAAGTGGTTTTGTTTGAATTTTTGAATCATAGAATTGATTGAATATCTTATTGAATACTCTTTTAAATATTTTTAAGGAAAATTTTCTTTTAAATATAAAAGGGAAGATTTTAAGGATTTGAATGTTAGGTTTTAAGGAAACTTTCTCCTCACTGTAAAGAGGAAAGTTGGAAGCAAAATTCATTCTTGCACATTCTGGAATGGAGAAAGCAGAGACCAGATAGGATTGAGAGATCAGGGCTCAAGATGAAGATTGAAGAAAGATCAAAGCTTTGCAGTGACGATCAATCATCATTCTTCCCTCACTCACTTCATGTATTTTAATTTTTTTTCTTATTTTGTTTAAGCCAGATATGTCTGACTAATTTTCTTTGTAGTCCGGGATATGGATCTAATGAAAATCTTTATGTTGATTTAAATTGTCTTTTAATAAAAATCTTTCTCAGTTGTTATGTGTTTATACTGAATTATTTGTTAAATTCTTGTATGACTTGATCAACCATATAGGAATAAAGAGGGTTAGAGTTTGCAATAGACATATTGAAATCTTAATCTAGACAAGGATAAACAACAATTCTTGCATAATCTAGACATAAAACTGTGAGAGTTGCAAACTTATGAGATTCATTGTGCAGAAAGCTTAATCTAAAAGAGATTTCTAAGAAATTAGGATTCTAATTAGGTTAAAGGGTTAAATAATTAAAACATTAGGAATTTAACCAATTATTATTTAGATGATAACAAGAGAATTGAGATTTTATTGAATTAATTTAACTAACTTAGTGGGTATAAGAGATAAAGTAAACCTAACTACATTTTTATTCATAATTTCAAGTTCATCTTTTAATTAATTTCTTCTGTTTTTATTTTTATTTAAGTTAATTAAATATTGGTTACCTATTGAAACCTTTCGAATTGTCTAACTTAAATAAAAGCAATGAATTATTGCTTGAATTAGTCCTCATGCAAATGACACTCATTCATCACTTTATTACTTGGAATGACCGGTATACTTACTCCCACATCATGTATTTTAGGTTGTTTATATATATATATATATATATATATATATATATATATATATATATGTATATATATATAGTGAAAACATTTTCTCATGTTGCATGAGAATTCAACTTTCATGTCAGTGACCCTTCGATTTGCGTGCAAAGCTTTTCTTTTCTTTTTCCTTTTTTAATAAATATGGGACCCACCATTGGTTGAGTCACAACATGAGAATTGAATTCTCATGCAACATGAGAAAATCAAATCCCATATATATATATATATATATATATATATATATATATATATATATATATATATATATATATCTCCTGTACTGTGATAATACACACGAATTCATTCAATGTTCCTTTCGTCTATTATTTCTCTACATGGTATCTAGAGCCTAATAAGAGGAATACTAATTCGCTTATTTCTCTCTAGTGAACCGACTATTCATTGTCGTTTAATTTTTTTTTATAGATATTATGTCTTTGTCAGTTTTCGGACATCTCTTTTTCTTTGGGTCACATCAGCGTTGTTGTTAGCCCTTCTTATCACACATCATCGTTAGACACCGGTTGACCGTCGTTCCTCCGCCGTTAACAACCATTATTCATTGGAATTTTTTGGTGAGCCACCTACTGTTGTGCTCGTCACAACCGTGTGGTTTGATTGGTCCAAGTCTCATTGCTGTCTAGTCAGGCACGCACCCTCTCGCACGTGTGAGTTTTGCTGCTCCTTTTGGTTTGTCTGCGCATGGCAACGCGTGGAGCCTCTTCTCTGACAATAACGGTCCTTTTTTCTCCTCTCTCTGAAACATTCTGGATTTGGTCTTGTTTTGGAGTTTTGACCTCGTTATTGGTGACGTCCAGATCCCCCCTTTCTGGTTTATTTTGTGACCAGAAGTTTCTGATTTTTCTTGGTTTCTTTTATTTTGGTGATTATAGATTCTCTTATTTCGTCTGTTTCTGAATCTCCGAATGCCTCCAAGTCAGATCTTCCTATTTTTACCAATTATATCCTTGCCCCGCTTAGTGTGGATAAATTGGATGGCTCAAACTATGATTTGTAGTCTTCAAATCTGCGACTTTGGTTAGATAGCAAGAATTATACATCTCATTTAACTAATCAGGCTGACTCTATTGCGACTTATGAGCGCATACGATGGAAGATGATTGATGCTTAGCTGTGCAGCCTCATCAAGTCCACTCTTCATTCTTCCATTAAGTTGATTTTTCGAACTACAAACACTTGTGAGGCTATTTAGCGCTAAGCAAAGGTGTTGTACACCAATGACTCCATGGTGTGTGCTTGAAGTTGATGTCTACCTTTGCTTCTCATGATTTTGATGGTTCTATGTCTGAGTACTTGGGAAAAATCAGAGTTTACTTCATGATCTCAATGAACATCTACCATTTACTGGTGATATTACTAAGGAGAGGGAAAAATGTAATACTCTTTTCTACATTGGATTCTGAGATGTCTATTTTGCTTAGGATTCCAACTAAGCCCTTTACATCATCAACACCCTTTTTGCCCAATGTCTCTTCTGTTGACATCTCTAACTCTTCTGCCCTTGTGCTCTGTGCTTTGATCTTGGACGTAAACCCTCCAAGGATCGGCTACTTTGTACTCATTGCCATAAGACCAATTATACTGTTGACCGCTGATATGCAATCAGCATATAAGGAATTCTAAGATAAAAAGAGGAAGAATGTTACTTAATCTGATACAAGAAAAGGGCAAAATCACTGTTAATTTGTCAAATATCTTAATCTGAGGTTATATACTGATTTTATGTTGATTTCATAGGAGAAATGCACAAATTGGAGCTGAAAAGGACAAAGTGAAACTAAAGGCCCACGCTACGAGCGCGGGAATGGCGCTTGCAGCACCAGAGGATCGCGCCACTGTTGAATTCAGATTTTAAATTCGAAATTTGAATTCAAATTTATTTTAATTAAATCTTTCCGTTAAACGTTTCTGTAATAAATTTATACTTTAATATTTCCGTTATAACGTTTATGTAATAAATTGTAAGGTTTCCGTTATACGTTTCGTCACAAGGGCAATCTTGGAATTTCACGCTCACAGCAGAAAAGAAGAAGAAAGTGACTCAATCAATGCAAGAAAGGCAGAAAAACCGATTAAAAGTATCCAAAGTCTATCAGGAAAGATGCATAAAAGAAGGCAAAAAGGGCAAAGAAGACCTAAAATCCCACGCTCACAGCGCGGGAATGACGCTCAGAGCGTGGGAAGAAGAAAATTGGCAGAAGGTCCCGCGCTGAGAGCGCGAGATCCGCGCCATCAGCGCGGGTGGGCAAAAATTGACAGAACCTCCCACGCTCACAGCGCGGGAGTGGCGCTGTCAGCGTGGGAGGCGCGAAAAGATGGAAATTCAAATTTCACATTTTAGGTCAAAGTCTCTTATAAAAAGAGACTCAACCCTTGAAGAAAAGACACATCAGAATACACCACAAGACCTAGAAGGAGCAGATCCGGCTGAAGGAGGAGGGCGTTCTTCGCGTTCGTCGTTCCGCTCTTGTATTCTTCTTCTATTTTTATTTTCAGTTCATGTTGAAATCAGATCAGCGATCATGATGTTGATTGGCTAGATCTATTTCTGTAGTCAGGGGCATGATACCTTTGTGAACAATTGTTACAAGGATTGAATCATTATATGTATTGATTTTAATATATTTCATCTTTATCTTGTGCGTATTGATATTATTTCTGTTAAATCTGATCAACCTAATAGGGAATGATATTCTGGGGATCAGGGTTCGCAATAGGAATATTGGAATACTGATCCTGAAAGGGGATAAAGATGACTCTCCATGCATGTTCTAGGAATAGACTTGTATGGATTGCAGTCGTGGGATTTATCTACATAATGCTTATTTTCAGGCGGGATTACTAAGGGATTAGGGTTCCAACTGAAGTAAAGGGTTAGATCACCAAGGGATTGGGATCTAACTAATTATTTCTAAAAGATGATAATTTGTCTGAATTGTTAATTTTGATAAGTATTGTGAATCAATCTAAAGTAAAATTGGGAACAATTGGTGAATGTACCCTGGCTACAGTATTCTTCATCACTTCTTCTACAAAAACATTTCTTCATTTATTTTAAGTCTTTTTCAGGAAAACCTAAAAACAAGTCTTTACATTTTAATTAGTTACCATAGTGTGGAAACACAAATCGATTAATCTAACTTAAGAGGACTGGTTATAGTAGTAATTGTTTTCCAATCCCTGTGGAGATGATCTTATTTATCACTTTATTACTTGGAACGATCGGTGCACTTGCCGATTACGCAACAAGTTTTTGGCGTCGTTGCCGGGGATTGTAAATTCAATATTACAAATAACCGTTGATCTTTGAGATTGGATTTTATTTTTTATTTTATTTTATTTTATTTTTTATTATTATTATTTTTTTTTCTTTTTATTCTTTTTCTATCTTGTTTTGTTTTGTTCAGGTGCTACTAATAATTTTTCTTGAGTTTTATGCGAGGCAGACTTCCGCCTAAGGACTTTGTAATTGATTCTGAAATTGCAAGGACCAAAAAGCAACTAAGGAAGGCTGCTAGACAGATCATTTGGGAAGATTCTAAGCACATACCTTTACAACCAATTCAAGAGATGGCAGTAAACAACAATGCTGGTCATGGACAAGGAGGAAATGCCAACAATCAACCTCCAAGACTGTTGAATACAATTCTGACTCCAGTATTCAACAGAGCAAACTCGAGCATAGTCAGGCCAAATGTGGAGGCCAACAACTTTGAACTAAAGCCATCATTGATTTCTTTGGTGGAAAGGGTTCAGTTTTCTGGTGCTGATGATGAAGATCCTCATGAGTTCATAGACCGATTCCTGATGGTCTGTGATACAACTAAGCACAATGGAGTATCTACCGATGCTATCAGGCTCCGGTTATTCCCTTTTGCTGTTAAGGGAAAGACGTTGAGATGGATTGAAAGACAGCCCGCAAATAGCATCCTTACATGGGAAGATTTGTCCAGCAAATTCTTTGATCATTTCTTCTCCATGGAAAAATATAATCTGCTGGTGAATGAAATCACAAATTTTCGCCAGCTGGAAGGAGAATCACTTTGTGCAACATGGAACAGATTCCAGGAACTTAACAGGAAGTGTGCACATTATGAAGGAGATGATGATAGAAAAGTGACAATATTCTTCAATGGAATCACTCCTGAAACAAGGATGATAATAAATAGTGCCGCTGGAGGTTCTATTCGGGAAAGTACATCCGAACAGGCTATTGATTTGATCAAAAAGCTTGCACGAAATGAGAATGAAAGTGTACTAGCTCCTATAAAAAAAGCAATAACAAAACCAGCAGATAGTGATGTAATATCATTGTCTAAAAAGTTTGACAGTTTAAGTGAGAAATTTGACAAGTTTCAAGTGTCAAAGGTTCAAACAACTCCTCTGGTTTGTGATAAATGCCAAGAAAGTCATGAATCTGACGAATGACCTAATTCGTTGTCAGATGATTCACCTCAACAGGTGCAGGTGAATGGTATATGGTATGACCAGCGCCCTCAGCAGAATTTTCAGAGAAACCAGAACTTTTCTGGTGGTGGTAACAACAATTTTCAGCGGAGGACTCAAGGAGCTGGCATGGATTTCAAATCTAATAATAATAATTATGCTCAACCTTCACAGAATCAACAAAGAGAGCCTGATGAGTGGGAAAAAGCTTTTGCTCAAATGGCCAAGGCTTCTAATGAGATGGCTCAACACACTAATTCTTTTATGGAGGAGACTCGAGCCAACAACAAGAACACAAATGCTTCTATTAGGAACCTGGAGAATCAGATAGGCCAGCTGGCAAAGCAATTTTCAGAAAGAATTCCAGGTACATTTCCAAGTAATACAATTATCAATCCAAAAGAGGATTGCATGTATATTACAACTAGAAGCGGGAAAGTAGTGGCAACCCCAGAAAAGCCGAACACAAAGATGGAAGCTAAGAAGAAGCTTAAGGAGGTTAAGGAGCCAGAAAATGAAATTGAAAAACCTGTGGAAGAAGAAAAGCCAGTTGAGAAGAAGAAGTTTGAGCTGAGCCATGAATATGTGATGTCTCAAGCACCTTATCCAGCAAGGTTCAAGAAAGAGGCATATAACAAGCATTATGACAGGTTTTTAGACATCTTCAAGAAGCTACACATAAACATACCTTTTGCTGAAGCTTTGTCTAGCATGCCAAATTATGCAAAGTTTATGAAGGACTTGTTGTCAAGGAAGCACAAACTGCAGGAATGCCAAACGGTGACACTCACTGAGGAGTGTAGTGCTATTATTACCAAGAAGGTCCCGCCTAAGCGTAATGATCCAGGGAGCTTCAATATCCCTATTGAAATTGGGAACAGAAAAATCAGCCGGGCATTGTGTGATCTTGGGGCTAGCATTAATCTAATGCCCCTTTCTGTTTGCAATTCCTTGGGGATTACCGAGTTGAAGCCTACTCAAGCATCTTTACAACTTGCTGATAAGTCCTCAAGGAAGCCAAGCGGAATAATAGAAGATGTTCTTGTGAAGGTGGGCAAGTTCATCTTCCCTGCTGACTTTGTGGTGTTGGATATGGAAGGAGGAGCTGCAATGCCTCTTTTGCTGGGTAGACCTTTCTTAGCAACATCCCGTGCACGGATTGATGTTGAAAACGGGAAGCTTGAGCTAAGGATGAATGATGAGACCGTTACCATCAATGTCTTTAATTCTTTGAAACAGTCTTCTCACAAAGATGATTGTTTTAAAGTTTCAAAGGAAAAACAAAGTGTGGCGGTTAAGGTTCCTAAAAAAATAAATGATGCCAAGAAAGATGGTGTCATGAAGGTGGAATCGAAGGAGTCTCCTAAAACTCTAAAAGAAATCTTCTTTTGTAACAAGGTAGTGACTGAAGTATTAAAGGAACAGGAGACCGATTCAAAAGATAAAGATCCATATTCCCATACTAACAAAATTCTTAATGAGAAGGATGACAAACATGGAAAAAAAACTCAAGAAAGGAGTCATCCTACAATGAAGAAGGTACTGAGAAAGGAGGTGATCAAACTCTTTGATAAGAGTTGGAAGAGACACCGAGATTCTATTTCTCGGAAGAATCAAAGCTTCAAAGAGTTTCTAACATGGCTCCATGGTTTGGGCCAAATCTGGGAATGGTGGCTCCAAACACCAAGGCAGCCAATACCACCAGATCCTCCATTTGCTGAGTCATCCCACGCTGCTGAGTGGGATGACATGGAGGTTTGACTTTATCTCCTTGCTGACGGAGATTTTGTACATTAGTTTATTTTTCTGTTTTGTATTTTAGTTAGTATATTTTTCTCTGATGTTTTAATGTGCGCATTATAGTCTCTTCTATATGCCACTGTTTGTTCCATTGTGCAGGTTTTCCTTCTTGTGGTTTAATTATTGCTGAGGACAGCAATGCTCTAAATCTGGGAATGGTGGGCTTGCGCCTTAGAACTGCAATTCTTCTATCAGGGGAGATATCCTAACTCTTTTCATTTTCTTAGTATTTTTATAGTTATTTTGTGTGCTATACATATAAAAAAAATAAAAAAAAAAAATAAAATATTTTTCAAGCAATTCTCAGGTTTAAATGTGCTTATCTAGTTAATGTGCTTGATTGAATTCTTGGAATATATTGTATGAACTTCTGGCATGATATCGTATGGGCATGAGTAGATTTCATGATTGCTCGTTTGTCTGAATTTTGTGCTTGAATGATTAATGATGCCTAATGTTTCTTTTGGAAGTCTAGCTTGACATCATAGCTGGTGAAGTTTTGTGCTTAAACACTTATTTTATTCTGAGAGACCTCACTGTGATAGCATTCTAGAACTTGCTCTGTTTCTCTGAGATGCATGCATTGATTGAAATGATTAAGGCAAATTTTATTCTGTTAGCCATGGCCAAATAACCCACCTATATGAATTTTTCCATTGCTAACCCCTTTGTGCCTGAGCCTTTTTGTTCATAATTCCTGTTGATTGCTTAGCCATATTCCTATTGTCTTACCTTAATTGAGATTGAATCACTGATGTTTTGAAATGGAACAAAGAAATTGAGGTAAGCTCCACAGAGGTCAATGTAAAGAAAGGCGACTGAATTGTGCCCTTAAAATAAAAGGAGAAAAAGGAAAAAGCAAAAGGAAAAGGGTGAATGTAAAGAAAATGTGGCTGAAAGGAATTAATTCCCGAAATTCTGTGGGAATGTTAGTGGAGCAAAACAAATGAGTTGAAGGTGTTAAAAATGAAATAATATCAGTTTTTCAATCTCATTGTTGCTTGAGCTACTATCCATAAATTCCTACCCTTTAGCCCGACCAAGTTACAACCTGTGAAATCCTTTTGATCAATTGTGCATGTGTTAAAGTTCCTCATCTTTAGGAACTTGAGAATATGATCAAGCTTATGGTAATGTTATTTCTGTGATGGAGTGAGTGATTATTACTCCCTCAAACACTTGAGTGTTGAGCGTTATATGTTTATCTTGGTGAGGGGTGTTCAAGCTAGATTCTGAAATTTTCATAAGAATAGAAGGCATTGTTAAAAGTTCTTTGCATTGATTCATTCATGCTTAGTATAGTAATCTATTGATTGTCTGTACGATGTTATGTTGGATTAATTGATTGTTTCCTGGATTGAGTCTTGTACATTGCTGGGGACAGCAACGTTTAAATCTGGGAATTATTTGATATGCAATCAGCATATAAGGAATTCTAAGATAAAAAGAGGAAGAATGTTACTTAATCTGATACAAGAAAAGGGCAAAATCACTGTTAATTTGTCAAATATCTTAATCTGAGGTTATATACTGATTTTATGTTGATTTCATAGGAGAAATGCACAAATTGGAGCTGAAAAGGACAAAGTGAAACTAAAGGCCCACGCTACGAGCGTGGGAATGGCACTTGCAGCACCAGTGGATCGCGCCACTGTTGAATTCAGATTTTAAATTCGAAATTTGAATTCAAATTTATTTTAATTAAATCTTTCCGTTAAACGTTTCTGTAATAAATTTATACTTTAATATTTCCGTTATAACGTTTATGTAATAAATTGTAAGGTTTCCGTTATACGTTTCGTCAGAAGGGCAATCTTGGAATTTCACGCTCACAGCAGAAAAGAAGAAGAAAGTGACTCAATCAATGCAAGAAAGATGCATAAAAGAAGGCAAAAAGAAGGCAAAAAGGGCACAGCGCGGGAATGGCGCTCAGAGCGTGGGAAGAAGAAAATTGGCAGAAGCGCTGAGAGCGCGAGATCCGCGCCATCAGCGCGGGAGAGCAAAAATTGCAGAACCTCCGCAGCGCGGGAGTGGCGCTGTCAGCGTGGGAGGCGCGAAAAAATGGAAATTCAAATTTCACATTTTAGGTCAAAGTCTCTTATAAAAAGAGACTCAACCCTTGAAGAAAAGATACATCAGAATACACCACAAGACCTAGAAGGAGCAGATCCGGCTGAAGGAGGAGGGCGTTCTTCGCGTTCGTCGTTCCGTTCTTGTATTCTTCTTCTATTTTTATTTTCAGTTCATGTTGAAATCAGATCAGCGATCATGATGTTGATTGGCTAGATCTATTTCTGTAGTCAGGGGCATGATCCCTTTGTGAACAATTGTTACAAGGATTGAATCATTATATGTATTGATTTTAATATATTTCATCTTTATCTTGCGCGTATTGATATTATTTCTGTTAGATCTGATCAACCTAATAGGGAATGATATTCTGGGGATCAGGGTTCGCAATAGGAATATTGGAATACTGATCCTGAAAGGGGATAAAGATGACTCTCCATGCATGTTCTAGGGATAGACTTGTATGGATTGCAGTCGTGGGATTTATCTACATAATGCTTATTTTCAGGCGGGATTACTAAGGGATTAGGGTTCCAACTGAAGTAAAGGGTTAGATCACCAAGGGATTGGGATCTAACTAATTATTTCTAAAAGATGATAATTTGTCTGAATTGTTAATTTCGATAAGTATTGTGAATCAATCCAAAGTAAAATTGGGAACAATTGGTGAATGTACCCTGGCTACAGTCTTCTTCATCACTTCTTCTACAAAAACATTTCTTCATTTATTTTAAGTCTTTTTCAGGAAAACCTAAAAACAAGTCTTTACATTTTTTAGTTACCATAGTGTGGAAACACAAATCGATTAATCTAAATTAAGAGGACTGGTTATAGTAGTAATTGTTTTCCAATCCCTGTGGAGACGATCTTATTTTTTGATGGTTCTATGTCTGAGTACTTGGGAAAAATCAGAGTTTACTTCATGATCTCAATGAACATCTACCATTTACTGGTGATATTACTAAGGAGCGGGAAAAATGTAATACTCTTTTCTACATTGGATTCTGAGATGTCTATTTTGCTTAGGATTCCAACTAAGCCCTTTACATCATCAACACCCTTTTTGCCCAATGTCTCTTCTGTTGACATCTCTAACTCTTCTGCCCTTGTGCTCTGTGCTTTGATCTTGGACGTAAACCCTCCAAGGATCGGCTACTTTGTACTCATTGCCATAAGACCAATTATACTGTTGACCGCTGTTGGAAGCTCCATGGCAAGCCACCTTAGCTTCCTCAGAGTACTCATGTTGCTCAGGCTCCTTCTAGTACACATGATCCAGGGTTACCTTCTGTAGCACAACCTCCTACGACTTTTAATGAATTTATGATTTGGTGGTCTAAGAAGCAAGCATATGGTACTACTGTCTCCATTGCTCCAATTAGTAATTCTTTTGCCGAGATCTCTCAATTACAATCTCTAGGCCCTTGGATTCTTGATTCTAGGGCTTCTGATTACATTTCTGGTAATAAGTCTTTATTCACCTATCTTTGTACCACTGATTCATTCCATACTATTATTATGGACAATGGGTCTTTGGTCTAATCCCTTGGGAGCAGCATAGTTCTTCTCTTCCCACTTTATCTCTGGATCATGTTCTCTATGTTCCTAATTCTCCTTTTAACTTACTTTCCATTAGCTATTTGTCCAAATCCATTGATTGTGTGGTTTCCTTTACTAAATCTTCTATCATTTTATAGTATTGGAGTTCGGGAAAGAAGATTACTAGAGGATGTGAGTCTCATGGCCTCTATTTTCCTTCTTCTTCAGCTTGCTCTATTGTGGATTCTTCCCTCACTATCCATGCTCGTTTGGGTCATCCGAGTCTTGCCATGCTTCAGAAGATGGTACCTCATTTTTCGTCTCTTTCTAATTTACATTGTGAGTCATGACAGTTTGGGAAACATACTTGTAGTATGTTACCGAGTCGTCTTAGTCATCAAGCTTTGTCTCCTTTTTCTTTAGTCCACTCTAATTTTTGGTGACCAAGTCGTCATCCTTCTACTTTAGGGTTTAATTATTTTTTTTATTGATAATTAATCCAGATGTATTTGGTTATTATTTATGAAAAAATACTCTGAGTTATTTTCTAATTTACAATGAAATCAAAACTCAATTTGATAATCTTATTCGTACTTTTCGTAGTGATAATGCTTGTGAGTATTTATCTCAGCAATTCTTTTCGTCTCATAAAATTCTTCATCAAATATCTTGTCCTCATACACCCCAACAAAATGGTGTAGCCGAGTGCAAGAATCATCTTCTTATTGAGACTATTCGTGCATTGTTAGTTGATGGCAATGCTCCCTACAAATTCTGGGGTGACGTCATTCTCACCACATGCTATCTCATTAATCGCATGGCCTCTTCTATTCTTCATAACCAGTTACCTCACTTTATTTTATTCCCTCATCAACCTTTATATCCTTTGACCCCACATGTCTTTGGTTCTACTTGTTTTGTTCACTTTCTCGGTCCTGGCTTGGATAAACTAGACCCCAAGTCTCATAAATTTGTCTTTATGGTTTATTCTCGATCTCAAAAAGGTTACTGTTGCTAATCTCCAACTCTACTTCAATACATTATCTCGGCAAATGTTTTCTTCTTTGAATCAGTCCCTTTTTTTGCCACTACTGCTCCTATGGACTATGGTTCTATTTAGTCATCTCTCCCTGCCGACTCATTCGGATACATTCCGCCTCTCCCTCTCCCTGTGTTTGACTTTCCTTTGGTCACCCCTTCTCTTGATAAGTTACAACATGTTTCTCCAGATGTTTCTATGGGCTCATATCCTGCTACATCTTCTCCCTCGGCTTCTGTCCCACCTTCGGCTAGTAACCTTCCCATTGCTTCCCGTAAAGGTACCTGTGATACCCGCCATTCGTCCAAGTATTCAGTTAATATTAGTTACCATCGCCTTTCTCCATCATATTTTGCATGTTTTTCCTTTTTGTCTTCTATGTCTATTCCCAAGACTACAGGTGGAGCACTTTCACATTCTGGATGTAGACAGGCTATTATTGATGAAATGATTGCTCTTCAGCACAATGGCAAATGGGATATGGTCCTTCTTCTGTATGAAAAATTAGTTGTTGGCTGCCAATGGATTTATGTTGGTAAAGTTGGTCCCGATGGTCAAGTTGATCGCCTAAAGCCTTCTTGGTGGCGAAGGGTTTCACTTATATGTTTGGATTGGATTATGGTGACACATTTTCTCCTCTGATGATGTCTTCTGTTTGCCTCTCTCTTGCCATGGCTACTATCCGCCACTGACCTCTCTATCAACTTGATATTAAAATACTTTTCTTCATGATGATATTACGAAGGATATTTATATGAAGCAACCTCCTCATTTATTGCTTAGGGGGAGTCTGGTCTTGTTTGTCATCTTCGCAAGTCCCTTTATAGTCTCAAGCAATCTCCATGAGTTTGTTTTTACAGGTTTAGTAGTGTTATTCAACAAATTGGTATGACTCTAAGTGAAGTTGATCATTCTCTATTTTATCTTCATTCAGTTCTAGGTCTATCTACGTAGTGGTGTATGTGGATGATATTGACATCACAGAAAGTGATAATCATGGGATTACTCAGTTAAAGAGCATTTATGTCATCATTTTCATACCAAGGATCTTGGGAAACTTCAATATTTCTTAGGAATCAAGGTGGCCCAATCTAAAGATGGGTTTGTGATATCTCAGATGAAATATGCTCTAGATATTCTTGAAGAGACTACCTTGTTAAATTCTAAGTCTATTAATACCCATATGGATCCAAGTATCAAGCTCCTACGAAATCAGGGGGAGCTCTTTTCAGATCCTGAAAGGTATAGAAGACTGGTTGAAAAACTGAGCTACCTCACAGTTACTTGGTCTGACATTTCATTTGCAGTTAATGTGGTAAGTCAGTTTCTTAATTCTCCATGTCAAGAACACTGGAATGTCGTCATTCGTATTCTCAAGTGTATCAAGGCATCTCCAGGAAAAGTCCTTGAATATAGAGATAAGGATCATGATAAAATTGTTGGATACTCTGATGCTGAGTGGGTCGGTTATCATACAGATATGAGATCTACTTTTGGATATTATGTCTTTGTTGGAGGCAACTTAGTCTCTTCGAAAAGTAAAAAGCAGAATGTAGTAGACAGATCAAGTGTTGAAGCAGAGTATCACTCTATGGCTACTGCTACTTGCGAGCTCGTCTGTCTTAAACAACTTCTTAAAGGACTTAAGTCTGGAGATACTAGTCCAACAACTCTCATTTGTGATAACTAAGCAGCTCTACATATTTCTTCAAATCCAGTGTTTTATGAAAAAACCAATCCAGTGTTTCATGGAAAAACCAATCCAGTGTTTCATGAAAAAACTAAGCATATTGAGATAGTTTGTTACTTTGTTCAAGAGAAGGTCCTTGTTGGTGAAATTATGACTAGTTTTGTTCCCTCTGATGATCAATTAACAGATGTATTTACAAAGTCTTTAAGGATCCTTCGAATAGAGTTTATACGTAACAAGCTTGGTGTTTATAATTTATATGCTAGAACTTGAGGGGAAGTGTTGTATATATAAAATAGAAATAGTATAATCTTAATCTCACATCATGTATTTTAGATTGCTTGTATCATATGTGTGTGTGTGTGTCTATATATATATATATATATATATGAGGTAGGATCCTTTGACACCTCATCTGAGAGCCGTTAGATCAAAAAAGATCAATGGTGTCAGATGGTTACAAATCAAAGTCGTTGATCTCTTTTTATCTAACGGCTATCAGATGAGGTGTCAAATTTGAAATTTGACACCGGTGTCAAAGGATCCTATCTCTCTATACATATATATATATATATATATATATATATATATATATATATATATATATATATATATATATATAGGGCAGGATATTCTTACACCGGTGACATCAGTGTCAAATTTGAAGTTTGACACCCCATCTTGAGAGTCGTTAGATTAAAAAAGATCAACGGTGTCATATGCTTACAAATCAGAGCCATTGATATTTTCTGATCTAACGGCTCTCAGATGAGATGCCAAACTTCAAATTTAACACCGGTATCAAAGGACCCTGCCTATATATATATATATATATATATATATATATATATATATATATATATATATATATATATATCCGTTGTGCTAATACACGCACAGGAATTTATTCAATGTTCCTTCATCTCTTTGTTTCTCTACATTGGGAATGTATGAGGTAAGCAATTTTCTATTATTTTATGTGTGTGATAGCTGGGGTGCAAAACAACCAAACAACAACTTGGATCGTGCTGTGTCATACAACGCCACTTTATATTTCTCGTACTTTTTTGTTTTTCTCTTTACAATAGCCTTCGCCTCTACAAGACGAAGCTGAACTCTGAAGTAAGACGTGGCAACAATCGAGTCAACCGTTTCTGGAATATTCGGAGTCAATGCTCAATGCTAGACAAGAAATAAAAGCATGTCCTCTTTGTCTGTCCTTCCCATATATAAGTGTTCTCTTTCTCTATCCTAGCATGTCGCGATGGATGAACTAGCTTGAAGCTAGAGATAGTGTGATTTAACTTGATTTGAGAGAAAAATGAAAAAGTTTGTCTGATATTTTCTTGTTTGCTATCCAATCGATCCATGACCATTTCTTTGCAAGACACAATTGTTTCATGAGTTCTAATTAAGTTCATAGCATTTCCTCTCATATATGTAATGATCCAATTAGCTTAGCTTATAGGGTTTCCTTGGGGGATAGGTTGTGTTGTAGTTTGCAAATTTTTATTATGATTGGTACAAGCTCTATCTATCACCATTCCACCCATTAGCCAAAAATAAATAAATAAATAAATAATTATTAAAACAAAAAACTAAAACTAAAGGTTCTAATCCTAAGGTACTAAATTGCATAGCTTTTCAAAGTGTCATTTTTGTGTGTGCCCTAGTTTGTTTGGAGCTGGAGTTGAGGAATTGAGACTGAATTGAAACCTTAAGCCAAGTCGAAATGAGTTTGGAAGAAGGAGAAATTAAGTGTTTGGGTTAAACAAAACAATTATCAAATATTATTGAAGGGAAAATAATTTGTCATTTTACCCCTTTAAAACTATGTATTGCAGGAAGTACGTAATTATAATATTAAAGTTGTATTTTTTCTCTCTTAAAAAATTGTCGGTTGACGTGAAAAATAAAAAAAATATAAAACTTTAATATTATAATTATGTACCCGCACTCTCCGGAGTACATAGTTATAAGGGAATGAAAGAACATAATTTATGTCATTTTAAAGGATAAAGTATTTTTTCATTATTATATGCATATATTTTAACTATAATAATAAAAATGCAATTAAAGTCAAAATAAGATAATAATAACTTATGAAATTAATGTAATACACAATTAATGATATAAATATAAGTTATTTATTTATCTTATTGGTAGAGCAACTAATTTTTTTCTTATCCAAAGATAAACTTTTACTTAGAAAAAACTATTATGTCATAATTTAATTATTATTTAACATATATTAGAAAAATTTGCATTCATTTTTATCGTAGTCTCTAAATCTCATATATCAAATAATAATTAAAATATCATGTCTGAAAACCAAAGGCCTCAGAAAAGTAGTAAAAAGTTATGAACAGGGAATTAAGGGCAGAGAAACGTGTGTACATGCCAAACAGAGGCACATGGGTGTACCTAGTGACCTGAACGCGTGGATTGTCCCTTGTGGACTTGCAGAGGGACCACATGTTCTATCCACATCCCACGCGTAAGCTTGCTACTTATGTACAAGTGTTGTGTTTTGAGAAAAATATCTAACGGGGTTGTTTGGTATGTGGCGTTCTTCGAGATTCACAAGAAATTGAATTTTTCTAAATTTTAAATTTCCGGATATTATCATAAATTGGATGTAAAAATCATATTATTAAAAATTGAAATTTTTGGATAAATAAAAATTTCTCCTACCAAACGTCCCAAGTATATAATCTTATTACCTACTTCCCATCAATAAGAACATAAAATATATGTTGATGTATTTTGTGAAGAGAATCTTTTTTAAAAATATTAGGTCTATGTATTCCTGAAATATATAATCTATAATCTATAATTTTTTTGTTTTTTGTTTTGGGTGTGGCATAACCTATACTTTTATTTTGAATAAAAGTTGTAACCCCATAATATTAAAGATGCTCTCTGTTTTGATATTTGAGTTACATCAACTGTAGCCGCCACAATTGAATCCTCTACATTAATATAACGTTATGCGTATACAGTGCATCATTTTTATTTTGGTAATTTTTATTACTTTTTCTAATACTAAAACAAAAACATGTTTTAATTTCTTTATTTTTTAAAGGGTAAAGTGTGTGTTATATAAAAAAAAAAGGGTAAAGTGTGTGTCATTCTAAAGAATGTAAAGTTGTGTTATTTTAAGAGAGAGAAAGAGATATAGATAAAGGAGGAGAGAGAGTTGACAAAAAAAATAAAAAGTGTGGGTCCACCTCTTTTGTGAGAGTGAAAGGATATAAGTTGTGTCATTTAAAAGGATAAACACTTTTACCTTTATAAAAAATATAAAGTACTAAAATCAAGTATCAAATTTGATGTGCCTATAACAAAATGCTTTATACAACGATTACATTTGTTTTTTGGCAATGTTCAAAAACACTAAAACCTATGCCACAATGCTGTCCATTAAGCTCTAACCCTTTTAAGTCCGTATTAGGTTCCAATATACCATGAATGGAGTTAATTTGGAAAGGAAATGTTAGATTCGATATCCATAAACCACGTGATGATATGAGTAAAAGGGATTCGACAAGACGCGTGTATCAATGAAGGTACATGTTTTTGGCATGGATAAGAGTTACAGGACGAAAATTTACCAATTATGGTGAAAGTTCCTCCTTCAAAAACAACATTAAAGACAGACACTTTTGTAAAAACAGGAAAAAAAACAATACTCCATTACAACGAGACTGGATTCAGAGCACCATAGGAAGAAAGCCAGAAAGTGGAGAACACCGTGATGCTGAATAGTGGATACGATTTATTTAAAATAAAATTATAGATTATATATTTTTTGAAATATATAAATATAATATTAAAATTATTTTTGTCCCTTTAAAAAATTATGTTAGCAGGAGTCTTATATTCTGGAGGTTAGAATATCAATTTTTATTTTTATTTTTTTCGGAAAGTGAAGGAGATGAATTTGTCAACAGTGTCAGGAGCACTTGCGCCGGACTATTCTAAATTTTTCCGCTCAGGAGAGCTGATTAGGATAGATATTTTTGTACATTTTCATAGCACAGCTCAGCTATCATTTTCAACCCGGAAGTGGATGTTTTGGCATTTTTGTCGCTTATAAGGGGGAAAGCTGGGGTTGTTGTAATGGTGGTACAATAGACAGTTATTTAAAGTAAAATTAGATAAGGTGAAAGCTTGCAAAGCATGATATGCATATTACTTCAGTCTACTAGAGTTAATAGTATTAAAGTAAGGTTTTTATAATTCTTATGTTGTAGAGATAAAAAATATGTGGGACCCATGTGTTAGAAAAAATTACATGTAGAATTCATGTCAGCACAAAAATCGAAGGGTGTGTAGGAAAATTATAATTCTCATGTTAAATGAGAATTATAAAACCCTTAAAGTAAAGATAAAGGTGCTATATTTTTTTTCTTAGAGTTAATGAATCTTAATTATTTTTTTAAGGTGAGTTGGTTTATTTTAGTATTTTCATAGATTTTGACTCTTTAAATTAGCTATCAGATTGTTATCAAAAATAAAAATTAGCTATGAGATTAATTTGAAATGTTGGACATGTCAATAATAAAAATATTTAATTCTCTTCAAAAAATGACATGTAAGAATCCAATTAAGACCTTTTTTTTTTCACTTACTCAACTCCCTTAATACCTACTAAACTACTGCATTTGGTATAACAGTCATAGAGTTAACAGTTAAAGGATAAGGATGAAGTTAATAGAGCAAGGGTGAAGTTGCGAAAGGAGTAGAGAGACATAGGTTCCACTCGATTTAAATTTCTTAAAGATGGAGAATGGAAAGGATATTCCAAAGAAGATGCGCGTGGCACGGATGAGATTCCTCGGCTTATGCTTTTGAGTTGTTTATGAGTGTAATAATCTTAAGTACACTAATCACCAATCAATCAAACGAAAAACAAAGGCTTAAACAAATGGGTGTCATGTTTATCCCGACACCTTTATCACTTGTTTCCCATTTTCCAACTTTTATCTAGTTTGTTGAATATCCTAATTGAAAGTTTCAGTCACATACCGTGACTAAACAAATTAAAGTTCACTCCCTTGATTATGGACTATACGTAACTTATTTCTCCTTATAATCTCTTAAAACTGTTTTATTTATTATTGAATCAAAATCAAATAATTAACGGCACATGTACCGTAAATGTTTGTAAGTGAAATTTTATAACTGTAGATTTGATTTTGATCAAACCATAAAAAAAGTGTTTGTAAGTGAAAATTTTAATATACTATTGTAGTACCTACATCAGCCCAATAAAAACACAACAGATATACTGACATGTTTTCTCATGAGAGAAAAAAAATTGTGTTTATATATTTCTAGAAATATAATCTCATTTTGAAATTAAGGCGTACCCACTATTCAATACGATAGTAATACTAAAGATGTTCTCAGTTATAAGGAAAAATAGATTGCAAATATAATCTTTCCATATTTTAGAACACCTAAAGCACATTTGGATTTGCCTCATCGATCCAAAATGTGTAAAAATTATATCTAATCTTAAAATTGAGTAGTTAATAATTTGATTAATTTGCCCCTCTTTATTTTTTACAAAGATGTTGGATTTTGTATCTAAATCGTATGAGTTATGAATAAGTGAGTTGAGAAAGGAAAGAAAGAGGAAAGGTGTAAGGAAAGTCCCACATTGGATAAGTAGTGAGAAATGTGAAGGTTTATAAACCCTTACCTCACTCCTTATTTTGCCTTTTAGGGATAGTACTCCACTTTTGTGTAGGAGAGACGATGCAAGTGGACCTTGGTCCACACCACACATGAGCGTGTGCCGCCCGGCTCAGCTCTAGTGTCCTTAAGGCCTTTCAAAAAATTCATCCTAAGTCATTATTCTATGGAATTTCTTCTAAGTCATTTTCGTGCATCCATACTCATAAGTACATACTCCCTTAGATTTAGAAGTGTGATTTCTCTGTCATTCTATTGTGTTCATTGGGCCACCAGATTGTTAGTGTCGTCACACTCTAGAGACTTATATCTGTTCAACAAGTGTTTGGCTCAGATTCTTCCATTTTCTACATAATTTTTCTGATTCATGCTTACTTCTAGTGAGTCTGTTCGTTGAAATCTTTCGGTGACTTTATATAGGGAAAAATATTTATCTTTTTAAATGACACAACTTATATCATTTCACTCTCAAAAAGAGGTGGAATCCACACCTTTATATATATTTTTATCCACTTTCTCTCCTCCTTTATCTATCTCTTTCTCTCACTTAAAATGACACAACTTTACATCCTTTAAAATGATACATATTTTTTCCTTTTTATATCACTGTATTTTACAACAAAAGAAACATGAGCAGTGCTACTAGTGTCGTCCCACTTAATTAAATGCTTGAATAGACGTTACAGACTTGAAAAAATTTCGACCCACAAAAGGACAATCATTCTTCCATGTTCCTCCATACATTCCCTTCAATAACTAGCTTGTGCATTCTAAGAAATTATTTATAATCATCAAAAGTCCTCGCTGCCCAATAGATTTGCATTTATCTTCATTTATAAGACATACAGAAACTATAGGTCATCTTCATGATACACATTCCCGTATATCAGAATAAACTACAATTGCATGAATATCATCGTCGTTTATAGGGATGCATGTGATCAATGTCGTTTCGTCAACTTTGTATGCGCCCTGCGCCACACAGAGTGTACTCTCTTCCAGAATAATCCGTTTCATGCTTTTACCTCTAAGTGCCATTTCTTTGTGTCTTATGTTAAGAAAAAATTTAATTAAAAGCATGTTTAATTTTTTTTATAATAATTATATAATTAAAAAAATTAAATTAAAAAACCCACTTTAATATTTTTAGAAGTTAAAAAAATAGCTATTAAAAATAGAGTAAACACCCTTTTTGGTCCATGGCAATATCCACGAAATCCTTTTTAGTACCTGACAATAAAAAAGGACCAAATTGGTCCCTAAAATGATGAAAAAAAGGACTAAGGAGTATTTATTACAATTGACAGAAGGACTAAAGTGGCCATTTTTTTTATAATTTTAGGGACCAATTTGGTCCTTTTTTAGTGCCATGGACTAAAAAGGATTTCGTAGATATTGCCAAGGATCATAAAGGGTGTTTACTCTTAAAAATATTTCTAAGAAAACTATATCAATTTTTTTTCATAATTTATCTAAACACGCTTAAATATATATCATGAACTCAATCCGAAACCGGATTAGTCGAGTTGGTTAAGATTTCAGACACCGGTTAATATATATATATATATATATATATATATATATATATATATATATATATATATATATCATATCCTAACTATCTACCCAATAATCCATTAAAGGATAATGACTTGATTATCTTAAAAATAAAAAACAATAAGGCTGCACAGGATAGAGCCCCTATCCCAACAGAAAGGAAATTGAATCCTACTACAATTGGGAGATCTACACAAGCCTAAGAGATAACTCTTATAAACAGTGGCGGATCCAATCAATTTTATTTATGTTTGCACATTTAGGGATGGGGTTCGGTAGCAATGCTCCCGAAATTTTTTTTTTAAGAAAGTTTTAAATGTATTAAAAAAATATATAAACAAAAAATTAAAGAAAACTTGAACTTACTACAAAAATAAAGTACCTTTTGGGTCCTCAACAAAAATTACCGGACCCAATTTAATCCCCTTAGAAAAATGTTGACTCGTGATCCCTCTGAATTTCAAAATAGACCAATGTTAGTCTTTTTGAGGGACTAACGTAGTCTTCTTTAAATTTCAGAGGAACCACGGTTTTGTCTAACCGGGTCTATTTTGGAATTCAAAGGGACCGAGAGTCAACTTTTTTTTCTAAGAGATTAAATTGGGCCCTATAATTTTAATTTTTGTTGAGGACTCAAAATATACTCTCTTTTTTTCTTTTCTTTTTTCCAAAATTTTATGTATGCACTTGCACACACTTGCACTAAAACAGGTCCGCCGATGCTTATAAATAAGAGGTTAAAGACCCCAGGTGCACATTTTTTGACCTATTTACTGTTACTACCAACACTGTGCACACACCCATATCTTGGCTATAAGCCTAATGCTTGTGCGCGGTGATTGGGAGATTGACTATAAGCTAACCAAGATACCTCTCTATAGGGTATCTCTGAGCGTATACCATACGGTATAGCAATATGGTTCTCTAAGATCTAACATTGGCGCCGTCTGTGCGAAATGATAAATTTTGATTCTCATTCCATGATGACGAACACTCGTGTGACATCAAGCAATGCTCAACCCCCACCACCGCATCAATCTGCCATCGAGCGTCTTCATCAGCTCGTCAACCCAGTTTTGGTGGAAGTGCAGGTCGGAGAGGCCGGCATTGAGTCATTGCACAACACTGCCCGAAGCAACCTTGCGACAAAGCCAGTACGTCAACCACCGCAGAATGAACATCCCAGAATTGATGATCACATAGCTAACACTGCCCTGAACGCAATCCTACAAAGGATGCAAAAGATGGAGAGAAGGTACTTGGCTCAACAGAGGTTGGATGCTTAAAGAATGGAGGCACTGGAAGCCAAGCTACGAAACCAGAATACTGAAAACCGAGCTAGAAGAGAAGGCCGGCTTGTCACTGAAGGTCGACCTGAAGCTGAGGGGCAAGAATGCTGGAACCTGGAAACTGAACAGGTTTTGAGGTGTTCACAACGAGAAGCAGCATGAAAATGGAGGTCGGGGCAACGATCAAGGAGATAACTATCTTCAAGACGAAGAGGCTAATGACAGTCCATTCACCCATAGGCTCATGAACTTGGCAATTTCGCCAAGGTTCAAAAGTGCCAAAATACCTCCTTATGATGGAAGTCAGGACCCAAACGCCCACTTGGAGGCATTCAAGATGGAGATGCTGCTCAATGGGATAACTGGACCTATTAAGGCTAGAATCTTTGCAACGACCTTGACAGTTCAGGCAATGGCGTGGATAACCACGCTGCCTAGAAACTCAATTGATTCATTTGAGGACTTGGCTCATACTTTTTGCCCGAACTTCGCCACCAGTAAAGCACATCCTATGCTGGCCTATGCTCTGGGAAGAATCCAGCAAAGGGAGAATGAATGACTGAGGAAATACCTCGATCGTTTCAAGGAAGCCGCCCTCAAGGTACGAAATCTAACTGAACTAGTGCATTTGCATTTGATTATTTTTGGTCTGGATGGCGAATCTCCGCTCGCCAAATCCATCTATAAGAATCCGATCTAAGACTTATAGGAGTTTCAACGAAGGTCAGATAAGTATATCGACGTCGAAGATATGCAGAGAGCCTATGGCGGATCTAGAGGTCGAAGCCCAAATCGCCAAAGTGCAAGCAAGAGGAGTAAGGATAGAGATCAACAAGGATCAAAGAAGGCATCTGACTCTCACAACAAGAGGTCAGATGAACATTCTCCAAGAACTAAGTTTGACAGTTATGCTCCATTGAACATGTTCAGATCTCGGATATGGAAAGAGGTGGCTCAAAACTGAGATGCGAAATGTCGAAAGACCTAGACCAATTAAAAATAAGGGTGGGTCGGGCAGGAATAAATACTGTGCTTTTCATGATCAGAATGGCCATACCACGAATGACTGCTGGGATCTCCGAGATGCTATTGAAAGCACATCAGAGAAGGGAAGCTTAAGCAATACATCACCCAAACTCAGGGCAAGAAAAATAGCAAGCGAAGGCAGAGAAGCCGGAGCAGAAGCCCTAACCCGAAGAGGGATGACAAGAAAGATCGAGGACAAGACCGTCCCAATAAAGGAAAGAAGGCTCAAAACAAGGATGAGGAGTTCCAAGAAGCTAACTTCGAATGCAATGTGATAAGTGGAGCCTTGGGAGGTGGAGGTGACACTGCGAGTGCTAGAAGGAGATACATAAAGGAGGTCATATCGGTTAGAGACAAACCTACCTTCAAAGGGAAAGCCTGTAAGCCTGATCTCGCAAGTTATTCTTTACTGAAGAAGACCTACAAAAGGTTATCCCAGGCCACACTGATGGCTTAGTGATTACGGGTATGCTAGTTAATTGGTAGGTCAAGGGAATTTTCATTGACCCCGTAAGTTTGGCAAACATACTCTTTTAGAATGCTTTCCAGAAGATGAACTTAGATGAGCAAGACTTGAAACCATGCGTCACCGAGTTAATTGGTTTCATTGGAGAACCGTCTCCCCCAAAGGGCTACATTGATCTAAAGTTATCTTTGGGAACTAAGGAGGCATTCTAGGCTGATAGAGTCAGATTTATTGTAGTAGATGTGACCTCATCTTACAATGTGATCATTGACCGACCTACAATCCATGAATGGGACATGTTAGTCTCCACCAAGCATCAAGCACTAAAAATGATGGGGTCAAAGAATGAGGTCGTCACCGTACAAGATCAGAAGAATCTAGAGAATGCTATTATGAAACAATGATGATATTTCAGGGTGGGCCGTCATCCCCTCCAAGAGTCAGAGGAGGAGACAAAGTCTCGCCCAGAGATCAATCTGTATACCCATGTGGAAATCAAGTGAATCTGGTCTAGCTGGACATGAGAGAGGAGCTTCAAGCACCTCATCCAGAACCCCAAGGAGAGTTAGAAGACATCAGTCTTGGAGGAGATGACAAAAGTCACACTAAGGTCGGTAAAGGCTTGGAGGCCGAAACGAAAAAGCAGCTAGTTTCCTTCCTTAATGAGAATTCTGATGTATTCACATGGAAGGCATCCGAGATACTAGGTATAGATCCTACATTTTGCTGCCACAAGATCTCCATGTATCCCGGGTCAAAGCTGGTTTCTCAAAAATAGAGGAAAATGGGCCCTGACTGACGTCAAGCTCTTAATGATAATGTGGACGAGCTACTAGAGGCTACATACACCACAGGGAAACAGACAAGGGGCGACAGCTAGTATACTTTGTAGGGCAGACATTACATGGACCTGAGCTTAGACACCAAAAGCTCGAAAAGGTGGCATTCGCCATACTCACTACTGCAAGAAGGCTCCGACCCTATTTTCAGGGAAACCCAGTGATTGTACGAACCAACCAGCCCATTAGATAGTTACATAAGCCGGACCTAGCTGGAAGGAAGATTGTAAGAACTCGCACCGTTAAATTGAGAATTAAAATAATTTAATTATGATTTTAGAAAATAATTCCATAATTTACTTGAGATAAATATAGAAATATTAGAATAATTAACAAGAAGGTCAAATAACGCTTAAATGGCTTTTCTGATGAAAATTGCGTACACCGGTTCTGCTTCACGGTATAAATGCGTACCAGTGAAGTATTCCAAAAAATTATAATAAAAATAAAAATATTCCTAAAAAAATGTCTAGGTCAAGGATATCAATTTTGGAGTAAAGATAATGAGCGGTTATGTCCGAACTAATATAAGTTTTGTGTAAAACGCGTACCGATAAAGTGTCTAAAAAAATTAATGTAAAAATATGATAATTCCTAGAAAAATGTCTAGGTTAAGAATATAAAATAAATAAAGATAAATAAATTAGTTCTCTTATAAATAGCTAAGTGACACACAACCCTAGTCATTTTTTGAAACCCTTATTGTTGCACTCTCATCTCCTCTCATGGAAGAAAATTCCTCTCTTCTCTAGGGTTTCTTCATTCTTTCAAGAACCAAGCATGAACATCTATCAATAGTTAACTTTTCATCACTATATCATAGATACGACTTAGAGTATTGAGTTTTAGAGAGAAAAACATCATCTTGAGTGATTTTCATTTCTGCTATATGGACTAAAAGTGGGATCATTTCATTGTTGAAGGCACGGATCATCTTGTTCTTCATGTGTGGAGCTTCAAAGGTGAAAAAGCTCAACCTTTCCTTTGTTCTTCATGTTAGAAAGTATGATTTAGGTTAAAGATTGAGTCTTGAAGTTATTTTTGTGTTTAAAACGTGTTGGTATGTTAATTAAATGACTAAACAAGTTTAGGAGATCATTGGTGGTCAATTACAACTTAAAAAAATTAGTTTTCTGCATTCTGTTGAAGAAGTATTCGAATACTTTTCGAGCAATTTTTGAATACTTTTATGGAAAAATGTAGTAATCGAATACTTCGCGAGACAGCAGCGACCTAGTTTAGTAAAATCGTAATATCTCGAGCTACAAAGCTCCAAATTGAGTGAGGTTTGGACCTATGTAAAGCTAACACATATGGATACAACTCTGTAAATTTTAGATCCATTGGATATGTGTATTGATCGCATTTTATGTTTTAATTCGCTACCCAATTGCTAGAAATTCAGTTTGTTGTAGGAACTTTACGAAAATCATAACCGGAGTTATACAACTCCGATTCAGACATAAAATATGTCGCTGGAAAGTTTAAGATATCTAATTTAACATATTAAAATCTTATAATATTTGGTAAAAAGTTGCAACTGAAGTTTTAAAAATGGTAAAGATAGTTTGTGCTTGGGGGCTTTGGGAGAAGCCTGCAGTACGCTAAACAAAAAAGAAAACATGTTCAATTTGACATTGAATTGTAAGATATGATTATTGATGATTTATTTTCCATTAAACCAGATTGTGACTCGCTGGATTGTTTGGTTGTTGGCGACCACGTGATACTGAGTTGGTATTAGAGAATTTTACCGATACAGGTAAGCTTTTGGTCCTCGATTTTATCCGTTGCTTGTTCTACCAAACCCCATGGGGGATTCGTTTATGTGCATGATATGTTTTCTGGAAATTATATCTTTTTATGTTATGAGTATTGGATCTGCTGTTGAGCTGGATTATTGAATTATATATGTTATGTTATGAGTATCGGATATGTTGTTGAGCTAGATCATAATATTGTGCATTTACCATATGTTATGTATGTGGGTATTCCACCTAGACGGTAATCCCTGAGTATGTGGAGACATACAAGATGGTAAATCTGTGGGTGAGGTACAAGAGTACTGTGGGTTGTAGACTTACGTAATTCCTACCTTTTATTCTTTGGTCAGTAGGATGCATACACACATGACATGGATATATGTGGCATTGCACACTCATCTGATACATTGCATGGCATGCTCATTTTATATACTTAATTGTTTACTGCTATAAATGGCCCGATATAGCCATTTTCATTATCTTGTTATTAAGTTGTTTCTTTATATATTGCCTGCACTGTTTTAGAACTTATATTATACCTATAAGTGAGCTTGGGGTGGAGTATTCCATGAGGATCCCTTGTCTTACTGAGATTTCTGTTAGAAATCTCACCCCTTTTTGGGTACATTTTCAGGAGATAACGTTCATGAGTCGGACACTGAAAGAGGCAAGAGGCCAGCATAGAGATTTCATTATTGATATGAGTCATGCATATTGTGATTATTTATTTTGCCATGATGAGACTTTATTATGACTAGACTTGATTGGATTCTGTTATTATTTGAGGTGAGCATAGGGGTTGTCTATGCCACTATTAAATGTTTGTTTATTTGTTAACTTAAGTATTTGTATTGTAGCACTATGAGCCATGGATGCTTTTGAAGCATGAGATATTTTAGATTTTATTTTAGTGTTGCAATTACATAAGGACTGTTATTAAAAGAAATAGTTAATCCACCATGAGGATTAACCTTGTTTATTTGAAGAAAAGAGTTATTGCTTCCACGATTAATTATTGCAAGCTGCGCTTTAAAAACAGTTGTATGTTAATATACCGGCTGCAGACGGGGTGTTACAATGATCAACTGGGTCGTTAAACTTTCAGAGTTCGACCTATCCTACGAACCTCGACATGCAATCAAATCACAAGCACTGGTCGGCTTCGTACAAGAACTTACCCCTACCAAGGGAAGGGATCATCAAACTATGATACAACAAAATATCCCGGAGCCGACGTGAAGTTGATAACTGAGAATGAGGACTGGAGAAGGCCAATAGTCGCTACCTCGAAAAAGGAATTCTCCCAGACGAGGTTCTAGAAGCTAAGAAGTTAGTAAAAAGCTCGGCTTGCTACACCTATGCTTAAATGCCTGGATCAAAGTAAGGCAGATTACATTTTGACCGAGATCCATGAAGGCATCAACGGACATCACATGGAAGGAAAGACTCTAGCTAGAAAGGCACTCAGGGAAGGATATTACTGGCCCACCATGGAAGCAGATGCCAAAGAACACGTCAAAAGATGTGACCAATGTCAAAAACATGCACGCATCCATCATGCATCTCCTGAGGAGCTGCAAACCATCACGTAACCTTGGCCGTTCTATAAGTGGGGAATGGACCTGCTAGGGCCCTTTACAGCAGCTGAAGGACAGCTCAAGTGGTTGATAGTGTTAGTAGACTACTCCACCAAGTGGATTGAGGCCGAACCCTTCATCACCATTACCTCGGTGAGGATTCAAAGGTTCTTCGAAAGAAATCTTATAAGTTTTTTTTGTTATCCCAGCCGAGATCATTACGGAAAACGAAACACAGTTCATTGCCAAAAAGTTCAAAGAACTGATGGCCGACTTCAAGATAAAACATTGTTTCGCTTTAGTTGAGCACCCTCAAACTAACGGACAAGCCGAGGTAGCTAACAAGGTAATCCTAGAAGGCCTTAAGAAAAGGCTATTTGATGCTAAGGGAAATTGGGTACAATAACTACACCTTGTCTTATGGGGGTATAGAACAAGTACCCAGACTTCTACGGAGGAAACTCCTTTCAAGCTGACATAAGGCTGTGAGGCAATGATTCCCGCCGAGATCGGAGAGCCTTCCTGGAGAAGGGTGCAGAGATTGCAAGGAAGTGAAAAAGAGAATAATGAAGCATTTACTGTAAAGCTCGACCTAATAGATGAAAATAGGGAGGATGCCATATACAAAAACATGATGGAAAAATGTCTCGTAGCAACGAGATTCAATACGACGGTTAGGCCACGGTCATTCCAGAATGGAGACTTAGTGCTAAGAAGAGCTGACATAGGCAACAAAAATGCAGAGATGATAAGCTCGCCGCAAATTGGGAAGGCCGCTACAGAGTTAAGGAAAACCTGGGGAAAAGAGCCTATACTTTAGAGACTATTTCTAAAAATCACGTTAAAAGAACTTGGAACGCAAACAAGCTCAAGGCTTATTACAGCTAGCCCCAAGTCTGACCTCCAAGAAACTGTAGATAGATTTATTTCTATGCAAAAAAAGACGAGTTCCTAAAGCTCAGTCAGTAGATAGATTTATTTCTATGTAAATAAGAAGAGCTTCTAAGCTCAGTTTGTAGATAGATTTTTATTTCTATGCGAATAAGATGAGTTTCTAAGCTCAGTCAATAAATAGATTTCAATTATATGCAAATAAGACGAGCTTCGATCTCGATCTTGAAGCAATTTAATCTTTATATAAATAATATGGGCCTCTGAGCCTAATCATGTAAGAAGAATATTTCTATTGATGAACAAGGTTTATTCAAGTTAATTATAACGATCTCGAAAAACTCGGCAATTATAAGTTAGAGTGCAATAAAAATGAAATTGATATTGAATCCCACGTTACGAGATAAATGGGAGCTCAGACGAATAAAATAGAGCGATGATCTCAGAAGCATAATACCGAACTAAATTGTAAAATTAAAATTTAAAGTTCAAAAATTAACGGCAAAGATGTTCATGCAAATTTAAAAAGGGGACCCAATTCCCGAGACAAAAAGTACATTATAAAGTCAGCACACCGACCCCTTCACTCCTCATCAACAGCAGGAACAACTCCATCAATCTCGGTCATGCCCTCATCCTCTCCAGGGGTCTCGAGGTCCGGAGTCCCAGGAACGATTGAGCAGTTTTTCACGCCATAGGCAACGTCCGTCCCTTCTGTGATAAGACCGGGGTTCAGAACCCGACCTTGTTCAATGGCATTTGCAAAGGAGCTGATGGCAGCATTTATAATGACAGACCGAGCTCCTTCAAACTCGGCCTGCAACTTCTGAAATTGAACGTCTTTATCAGCCAAAGACTTTGACAAGGCCTCCTTCTCAGCACTCAAGTCGTCCACCTTAACATTGGCCGACTCCAAAGCTTTCTTCACCTCAGCCAGCTCGAAAGAAAGATCCTGAACCCTCACCTCCAGATCGGGCTTTGATTGATAAGCTCATCATGCTTCCCCAAAAGCTCATCCACCTTATTGGTCAGTGATGAGTTGGAGGCAGTTGACAGATCGAGCCTCTGGTGAAGATCTTGGAAGGACTGAATCAAGGAAGCAGTCTTCAGTGCTTTTTCTTCCATCCGAGCCAGGATGGACATAATGTCAGAGGTCAGGGGTGAGCCACCCATAAGCTGCTGAGGAGGCTCCAGAGCAGCCCTAAGTTGATCCGAAACCCCTATCCTCCACAGCTCGCCGGTTCCAAGACAACTATGTCCCCTTGAGGAGCATGTGGAGGAGATGGAGATGCAGGAAGGGTGGATTGAGAGGCAAAGACCTCAGAAGAGAGCGTAGCATCGCCCATAACAAACGAGCTACCTCCGGTCACAATATCGCCTTTTCTTTGTTACTTCGGCATCAAGAACGACATCGTCAGTAGCCTTTCCCTTTGAAGAAGTTTTCTTGGGTTTCGGCAAAAACTTCTTGTATGCAAAGCTCGTCATGCTAACTGTAAAAAGAGTCAAAAATCAGAACACAAGTTAAGAAACAAACACAAGGGAAACTTAAGTGGACCTTGTAAGGGGAATCACATACCAAGCTCTTCCAGGAGATCATCTCCAAATTTATTTTCAATCCGACTTAAGTCGATAATGCTGAATTCGTTGGCATAGCCAACTAAGACGAAGGCCACCAATCTCTCCGGATCGGAAAGAGCCACTCCTGGAGTATTATAATCCCTAGGACGCCTTTGATAATGGTTTTGCGTCCAATAAAGCTCGAATCGACATGTCAAATCCCCTTCGTCCAACCATTCCGAGGCGAACCAGAGGAGAGAATCATAACGAGCTGCCACTTTAAAATAGGCATTCTTGAAGCCTTTGAAAGATTGATAGTAAAGAATAAAAATACCCCTATTAGGAGCACCTTGGAGGGTTTCCTCTCTTTATCCTCAGCCCCAGACCGAGTTGAATATACATTGAACACATAAAAGAACAAATCAATTGTACAAGGAAGGTAGAGATATTCACTCACTTGTTCGAACCCATGAATAAAGGCCCAAGAACTGGGATGAAGTTGTATAGGTGCGACTTGGAGCCTACAAAGCACATAAATTTGGAAATCGGAAAGGGGAAATCGAAGTCCAACTTTGGTGATTAAATCCCGATAAAAAAAGAAGTAATGAGGCTCATCATCACCAGGACCTGCACACACTGGGCTATCACCTGCTGGGAGAATATTAACCCCAGAAGGATCTCAAACAAGAAGTTGGGATAACTCGGCAGGCGATATGGCGGATGGCATATTGAGAATTTCAATATGAACCCAGTTTTGAACGTCGGATTCTTCCATAACCACAGACCTGGAACACGAAGGGCGAAGGTCAATATAAAATTCAGCTAAATCCGACCCTGGACCATCATGGTCGGACAACGACAAACTTGGACTCCTAGAAAAAGGGATGGAACTATCAGAACTGCTGTCAAGATCAACAAAGGGAACTTGACTTGAAGATAAATCACAGAAGGGGGTAGAAGGGGCTTTGGACCTCGGAAAACCTAACTCGAACGAAGAAGAGCTAAAAGAACTATCACTGAGCCCAAGGGGAGGGATCCGATCTAGAACGGATCTCAGACCCAGAGGAATTTGAGATGATGGAAAAATATAAGATATAGGGATTGGATCACCAAAGGAGCTCGGCCCAGGAGGAACTACGAAATTTGAGACCAAAGAAGGTTCACCCCTACCAACAACATTACCAAAATTAAGTTGGGGCTGACGCCCCCTCTCCCTCTCCTACCGCATCCGCCTCGGGAATCCCAGAGAAGCTGTTGAAGTTTCTCCTCCTCAGTATATTCTTTACCATAAAACCAGTATTGAACTGACCGAGGTAATTGTTTCACCACCTCTTCGTCAACTCCCTTTCCATCACCTAGGCTAGCGGTCGAGCCCGAAGATGAAACAAGGATATTGATTGCTGGCCCCAGAAGAGAGAAACCTCTCTCAAGACAATTGAAAGGGGACGTGACGAAGGGACGTAACCCAATGTCCCTCCCTAATAGAGAACGAAGAAACATTAAACTTTACGAGGATCCTTAAACTGATAACAAAAGGGAAGAAATGAGAGAGGGAGTACCTGTTCAATAAGAAAGGAGGAAAGAGCAAACAGACTCAGAAGTCCACGAAGTCTTCACGAAGAACAGTGGTGAAAGATATAGGGGACTTGAAGGTAATACCAGAAATGAAGAGGAAGATCCAGAGGAAAGTGAAAGTCACAAAACGGATTGAAAATGAGTATTTAAATGGAGAAAAAACATCCCAGGCATGAAGATGAAGAGGTTTCTAAACAGTTGAATAACCAAGGGCTAAGTGGTAAATTCACCACTACACGCCTTAAATGAATGCACTCATAACCTGCATAAGCTCAGAACGGCGCTCGTTTCACGGTGCACGAACTACCAAAAGGGTACAACACGTGGATTTTCGTAACCGTCACTGGAGGCAAGAAGCGAAAGGTCAAGCTGATGTGACAAAGGTCAGACTTGACCTCAACCATAGCATCATAGCCGAGGTTCACACCATGGCCAAAAATGACAATAAGACCTCGGCAAAAGAGGAAAGAAAATTTCTCTGGATCAGAATCATAGTCCACCCGACATATTGAATGTCGGACCGACGTTCCAATCTTCGACACAGTTACTATGGAACATCATATACATGACCTCGGTAAGATCGAGTCTGAGATGATACTTCAACACCCCGGCATTTCGAGCTTCGCAATACCAGGCTGGGGGTCAACTGTTATGGATATATATCATACCTACCCAAGAATCCACTAAAGGATAATGACCCAATTATCTTAACAATATAAAATAGTAAGGCTGCACAGGATAGAGACTCTATCCCAATAGAAAGGAAGTTGAATCCTACTACAACTGAGAGATCTACACAAGTCTAAGAGGTAACCCTTATAAATAAGAGGTTAAAGACTCCAGGTACACACTTTTTGACCTATTTACTGTTACTACCAACACTGTGCATACACCCGCGTCTTGGCTATAAGTTTATTGCTTGTGCGCAGTGATTGAGAGATTGGCTATAAGCCAACCAAGATACCTCTCTATAGGGTATCTCTGAGCACATAACGTACGGTATAACAATACGGTTCTCTAACACCTAACATGTATCAACTCATTATATAAGTTTATATGTAATACCCACGCATGGACATGGTAACGTAAGTCTTATGAGGAAATCTTTTCTTTATTTTAATTAAAATAAATGTTTAGTGTAATTTTTTAACCTATATATCTAGTTTTCAACAACCCCTGAATTCCGCCTTAATTTGGGCAATTTTCTAGCTTAGGTCCCCTATATGACTTGAGCCTTTTCTTTTTTGGCTGAGAGACTTAAGGTCAATTTAGCACTAACTTCAAGTATTAGGGTAGTGGCTCTCGCACCCTACGTTTCAAGACTCAAATCCCCTCACAACGCATGAACCAAAGCAGTGTAATTGGCTCATGGTTCAAAAAAAAAAAAAACAAAGAACGAAAGAAAAGGGTTTATGTCAGCATGAGGCACCGTGGGAGAGAATGAGAGATATTGATTAGCGATCAACTAAACCCCTTCGTGAAAAAGATGCAACGTTAGTACATAGTTTAATAATAGTGGAAATAAATAAATAACAGAAAGAAAGAGGTGAGTTTTCCATTGGAAGGTAAACCCTTGGCAAGTCCCTTTCATCAAAAGCCTGAAGTCCCCACAAACTAAAAACGCATATGCATACAATGCAAACATAAAGGTTGGATTATTCCCTCTAGTTAAAAGCAAGAGATTTCCACGCAACTAAGTTTCCAAAGGGTTATATATAATACATCAAAGATCATGTTTCTTAATTTAACGTATTAGTTAAGCCCTTAATTAAAGTTGCAAGTGGGAATTGAAGACGTGGCATTACTTTGAACCTCTGTTCCAATTCCTTTTACACTCTACTTTAAAGGATCCCAAGCTGCCCGTCCTTCATTCTGCGAACTACAATCGGCCTCAGCACATTCTTGTCACTGATAGTTTTTTATTTTTATTTTTGGTAGGTTGATAGTGTGACGTTTTCTATTAATATAAATTTATTTTCTTCTATTTTTTTCTTTTTCTTAATTTGAGGAGTCTATAATGCATGCCTTCCTTATAATTAAGATTCAGAGCTAGTAAAGGCGATGTATGGAACATGTGTTAGGCCTCAAATATGGCCAAGTGTCCATTTTGCATAGTTCACGGACCAAAAGAAGACCGTTTTTTTTTTAATCTCAGGTGTCTTTGATCTTAAAACAACCAAAGAAGATTCCTAACCCATTATTTTTATCTTTTAATTTTTAACTTTGCATGTCTGAAGCATCGCATTGTGTTGTGGTGTGTTGTGGTCCTCAAGTTTGCCTTAGGACTCTTGGTTTGTGGTTTGATAGGTTGATAAATAAATAAGGGGATTGTTACGTGGTGCATCTCACGATAAACTTGCTCCTTCATTTATAGGGCTGTACATGGGTCAGATTTTTGTGCCGACTCGATCCAATTTGATTTTTAAAGGTCAGGTATTTTGACCCGACCCGCTTTAATTTTATCCAAGTCAGGTCTGACTTGGTTTGAATTTTATTGAACTAGTTCAGAACCAGTTCGGATCTGGCTTGACTTGGTTTCTGAAGTGGTTCTGAATTGATTTCTGAAGTGGGTCAAATCCGACCTGATCCGTTTTTGACTTGGTTTCCTCACAAAATTTCGTCGAAATTTGTAAGTTGCAAATGACGAAAATTTCGTCAAAAATTTATTTTTTCGTCGAAATACTTTTTGTCGAAAAGTGACGGGATTTTTTCTCTAACAAAGATTTTTACAAAAAAAAATTTCTATCAAAATTTAGTTTCCGTAAAAAATTTGGACCAAAATGATTTCCTCCATCAAATGTTTTAAACGAAAAAAGAATTTTGTCAAAAATTTTGACGGAATATTTTTCGTTCAAAATTTCGATAGGAATGTGTTCTGACGAAAATTTCGACGGAAATTGTTTTGAGGGAAATGTTTCATTTGAAACTTTCGACGAAATTTGGATTCTCTAAAGAATTTTGACCGAATATTTTTTCCGTCAAAATTTTTTATCGAAATATTTTCTGTCAAAAATTTTTACGAAATTTTTTGACAGAAATGTGTTCCGTTGAAAATTTTGATGGAAATGTTTTTATCAAAAAACTTGACGAAAATATTTAGTCGAAAATTTTCGATGGAAATGTGTTTCACTAAAAATTTCGGCGAGATTCTTTTTTTGTCAAAAAATTTAACGAAAATATTTTCGTCGAAAACTTTCGCCGAAATTTGAATTCTGTAAAGAATTTTAATGAACTTTTTTCCGTAAAAAATTATCGATGGAAATGTGTTTCGTCGAAATTTTTGATGCATATGTTTTTTTGTGGAATATTTTGACGAAATTTAGATTCTGTAAAAAAATTTGACAAAAAAATTTTCCGTCAAATTATTTATAGAAATATTTTTAGTCACAAGAGCCTAAGCCTTTTCTTTCATGATGTACAACCTGTATTGTAGCAGCCAAATTTCATCTCCTACCATTTTTTGGAAGCCTTAGTATTTAATTAATATTTCCTAGGCTAAAAAGACTTAAACAGTAAAGAATGCCAGGAAGAAGCCAGATAAAAGAAATAGGTGTGTAAAAAAAAGAGTGAAAGGTGTAAAAAAAAAGAAGGGGAAGCATCAAGTAGAAAAGAAAAGGAGAAAGAACCCCTAGTGGCAAAACAAAATAAAAGGGGGTGCAAAAAAATGATGAAAGTGAAGAATGCAAGTGATAGAATTGAAAAGAAAAGAAAAGTTGTTAGTATAAAATAAAAAAGAAGGGCAGAAAAGAGTGTGATACAAAAAAGAAAATAAGGGTGCATTTGATGAAAGGAGGTGAGTTAGTAAAAAAACAGAGAGAGAAAAGAAACAGCTTCTTCCTGTCAGTGAGCAAAATAAGTCTTATAAGCCTAATGAAGATTAATTAGACACTTAAGGTCATCCATAGTAAGTCAAGTGACCAGAAAAACAAAAGACCAAACCTACCCCTATTACAAGCCTAAAAGACCCTTTGATGGAAATGGAAAACTAGACATCAAGTGTCTAGGTAAAATTTAGGTTAGGATACAACAATGCAGAGCTGATGATGAGAAATTAACCTTTTAAATAAAGTGAGAGAAAAATATAGAGGGAAAGAGACTAGGGAGGAATTCTTTGATTAAGCATTGGTCTGATATGAGTTATGTGAGTAATTATTTGTTACGAACTATAACACTGATTTCTGTTTGTTTAATTGATAGGTTAGTTTGAATTGAATCTCCGATCTGATATAGATATTAATTGGAAATATGGCTGAGTAAAATTAATGACTGTGATGTATAATGATAAATGGAAAATTGAACTATCTAAACACTATTTCGATTGACTGATAAACTGAAATGGTGGAAAGAAAAATAGCTGACAATTGCTTGAGAACTACTTGATTGATTGTGGACAAGCAATAACCTAAGTTTAGGGTATTTTGTTAGTCGTAAATTATACTCAAATTAGTGATAATTCCCCTATAGTTTTTGGGCTGAAAATTGTTAAAGTGCAGGTAAAATTGGACTAAACCTAAAGAAATAAGCCCAAGTTGGTAAAAAGAGGTAGAAAGAGGCATTTTAACTTTTCACTGATTATATTTTATATTTTATAGCAGAAAAGGACAAATGGCAGATAAAAGAAGAAAGAAGAAGATAAGATGACAATTAGAGGACCATTGGATGCTTGTTTGATCTGAGGGACAGAATCAACTTGAAGTTTTAGTTTTAAAAATCAGAGTCTTTGTTTTGTAATAGAAGAGAACTCAGAAATTCATTGAAATCGGAATTCTAGAGTTTTAGGCTCTGTTTGATTCCTGTTTTTAAAAATAGTTTTCTAGTTTTCAGAACAAAAAAATAAAAAAAACTCGTTTGGTAAGCCTGTTTTGTAAAAAAAAGTTTCAAAACTGTAACTGTTTTTTGTTTTTAGAATCAAATTTAGAGAACATATCTGAGTTGTTTTTGTTTTATGTTTTGGTTTTTAACTTTCAAAACAAAACAAAAAAACACAGAAAATAATTGTTTTCATATTTATTCTACAAAACAGTTTTAAGAACAAAAAAATCAAAACACAATCAAACAGGCCCTTATTCTTGATTCTAAACGAAATTAAACGTCTTCTTACTATTCTTGATATAGTTTACATTTTAGAAATTACAGTTTTCATTAAAATAACATTACGTTCACTTTCAAGAAAACTAAAAAAAATAATAAACGAAAGAAATTAATTTTTTCATTACCTATGAATAATACTTGATTTTTTTTTTAAATTCTATACTTTTTAGAAATCATCTCAACAACATGCAGATCAACTTATGATTTTAGAAAAATTACACTAATTTATTTAATTTATCTAAACTTATACACAATCTATTTTATTTCATGGTTGACATGACTCGTATTTTAATATATCGTGTTTCGCGTCATTTGGCGTATCGTTAGATTGTTTGCCGACCCAAATTGTAGACGAGGGAAGTGAAAACATATTCATGACTAGTATGAACTTTCTGACGTGGTCCTTCTGGAAAAGATAGAAGTCTAAGAATTTGACCGCAGTCAACTATTGCTTAGCAATCAACAATTTCAATTGTAAAGAAATATAACAAAAATTGTCCCTAAAGTTATGGGCATCCAGGCCGGCTAGCAACTAATTCTGTCAGTTTGATAGATCCTCATTATTAGGCCTTAGAGCCCTTGATTACTTTTAGATTTTTCATCCTCAGGTTATTTATGTTCACAACAAAGAAAAGATACACACAAAAATCAATGTTTTGAACCGACTATTTGTGACCAGTAATATAACAGGACTATGTTATCCTTCGACAGTAGAAACAACTCCTTCCAAATCGAAATGTAAAATGCTCCAATAACATATTCACCTTTTTCCGAAATTTTTATGCAAAAATTAAAGGAGAATCAATTGGGAAGCGTTGAACCAGATGATCTATAAGTTAAAAATCTCTTTTGTTGATGAAAATAAAAATCCGATGATCTCCACGTTAAGAATCTCTTTTGTTCACAAAAGTCTGATTGGACTAATCTAGGAACAGTGATCAAAATGTTACTCTTTATCAATTTTTTACCTAAATGCCACACGAACAATGTTATTTCCCAATCTGTCATGGGGAAGTCTGCTACTCGGTGTAGCGAACTCGATTTTCTGCCGTGTCATGTTTCTAGTGGACACCAAGTTCGCTACATGGGATAACGAACTTGATTTTAACCAAGTTCGTTACCCAATGTAGCGAACTTCATACCTCTTCTTTTTAACTTGGTACTTGTTATCCATTAGAAATGTGATACGTCAGCAATTGCCCCGTGACAGATTGGGAAATAACACTTTCGCATGGCATTTTGGTAAAAAAAAAATTGGTGAATAGTGGCATTTTGGACGGTGTTCCACTAATCCAAGACATAGAAAACATCCACCAATGATTTACTGCCATCACCTATGATGCACGGATACGGACACAGGACACGACACGACACGTCGACACGTTAATTCTAAAAAATGTCATATTTCGACACGTTGGGACACGTTTTGATATTAAATAAATTTCTTAATATATATAATATAATTTATATTTAATACATATAAGAGTCCATAATCAGTCATATAACCAATCAAATATTTAAATTTCATAAATATAAATATAAATAATTTTTCGTACTTTGTTAATTTTTCATGTCAAATTTATAACAGAAAAAAATTAATTTGTAAATTATTTCTTTTATATTTAGTTAATAAAATAAAATTAAGATTTAAAAAAAAATGTGTCCCAGCGTTGACCGCGTGTCGGAAAAAGTTAACTGTGTGTCCGAAAAATGTGTCGGAACGTGTTGAAGAGTTGATCACGTGTCCCCAAATGTTGACCATGTGTCGGACGCGTGTTCGAGCGTGTCGGACATGTGTCCGACACACAAATTTTTTATAAAATCGCGTGTCGGTGCTTTGGAGGCCATCACTATTACCTATCAAAAGCATATTATCTTTTTTTTAGTATGTAAAGAACCGATTTAACCCAAAAGCTTAAGCTGAGGCTATATTAATGGTTTTATATATCTCAACACCCGCTCTCACATGAGAGTTCAATAGACTTGAAGGGTGGACAATGCACAGGCCTACCTACCTATACGAACGAAGAAATTCCACTTGAAAGAAAGTGGGGACGGCGAGAATCGAACCCGGGACACGAGGCTCTAATATCATGTAAAGAACTAATTCAACCCAAAAACTTAAGCTGTTGAGTGAGACTACATTAATAGTTTTATATATCTCAAAATAGTACAAGAAAGCATATTATCTTTAATGAGATATAATAAAATCATGTGCCTTTACACAACGGAATGTTATCACATCTTGCACCAAAGACTTTTGTAGCAAAGGTCTGAACTCTGAAGAGTCAATAGCACCCTAGGGAAAAGGTGTAGTGTCTGTTTGTATGATAAAAAAATTGGGAAATGACAAGAAAGAAATTAAAGCATATTGATCCAGGTTTACAACCACAAACTTCGATTTTCTGGTTGTATATCAAACATGCATGACATTATAATATAGTGTTTATAATCTATCATTTAACATGATCGCAAAACGAATCTCTATAACATAACACAATCACTTTTCCTACAACATAACTCTTATAAAACCCTATAATATAATAGGGAAAAGTGTTTATCATTTCAAATGACAACTTATATCCTTTCACTCTTACAGAGAGGTGGGACCCGCACCTTTATTTATTTTTTCAACTCTCTCCTCTTTTATCTATCTCTTTCTCTCTCTTAAAATGACACAATTTTACATCCTTTAAAATGACACACACTTTACCCAATATAATAACTCAAAAAAAAAAAGAATGGAAGGTGGGAATGAATCTTTGATATTATCGTTGGTCTACATGGTTTATACTTTGTATCTAGGCGGACCAGAGAAAGTAAATTGGAGTTTCGTTCAGAATAATTCTTGTTAGGATTTTTTAAATTCTATTTATATTTTTTTGTAATTCAAGTAACTTATAACACGTAGAAGTGAGAATATAATACAGATAAATTGAATGTATCCTACATTATATAAATCAGAATAAATTATTGTGTCAATTTCCTCTCCATTTTCTCTTTTCTATTTTCTCGATTTGTGTCGATTTTCAACAATCATAATAATTAATAGGTATATTATTTTCCAAATTAAAATATAATCAAGACATAAAAAGAAAGGGTAAAGTTCACCAATGTTCATGTGGTTTACTCCAGAGTCACTTATGCCCCTGTGGTTTTTTTCTTATCACATATTCCCCTGTAGTTTGTAAAAGGGTATGTTTTTTTATCACATATGCCCTTGTGGTTTTTTATTTTTTACAAAGCACAGGGGCATATATGACAAAAAAAACTATAGGGACATAGATGATTTTGAAGCAAACCACAGGGGCATTGGCAAGGGCGGAGACAAGGGGAGGCTAGGGTGGGCGGCTGCCCCCTCCCCCCAAAAAAATTTGAAAAAAAATTAATACAATTAAAAGCTAAACGTGGTACTATTGTTACTGTTAAATGTGCTTCTTCTGGGTATTTTGCTTTGAGATCCAAGTTAAAATCTATCTTCACTTCACCTAATGTGTGTGTTATATATAACCTTTTCTGTATTTTCTTTTTTATTTTCATATGCTATATTTTGGTTAATGAAAGCTTTGGCCTTTTTGCAACCCTTTTGCTCTCTTTTCATTTGTATGATAGTGTGTCTGTTTGTGTAGTGATTTCATACAGAGAAAATGAGTTTGTTCTAATTTAAAAGATTCACTTTTTTAGGCAATTTGGTTACATTCTTCTATTATTATTTTTTAAAAAAATATAGTTAAAAGCATTATTTTAGTTAAGGCACTCTTTTTTTTAATTATTGTGTCAAACTATTTTTTATGTTTGTTGGACCCGGCCAACAATATATTTTTTATTCTTTGAAATATTTTTAAATGTTAATATTTTGGAACGAAATTACCTAAATGAGTTCCATAAAATATGAGATCAAAAGGTAAAGAAAATACTGAATTATGTAAAAGAAAAAAATTAATTTTCGCCCCCTTCCCCTCCAATCCTAGCTCCGCCACTGGGCATTGGTGAACTTTCCCCAAAAAGAAATAAACAAAAGGTATAGATTCAACTAGTATAGATTTTTTTTGATTTGGGAAAAAGAGAGTATCAAATTCGCTATTCCTGCGATATTAAGAAATTTCGAGATATGGATAGGTAATAAAGATTTTTTGTTTTTGTTTTGGATACATAGGTAAAAATTAAACGCATAACTTAATACAAACTATCCAAACCCCTTGCCACTAGAACTAATGGCTTTTGTTTTCTTCCTTTATGTTACAGAATAAATAAGTTTTAATATTGGCTCTGATCCAAACTCAAGAAAGAAATTTAAGGTTAGGAATTTTTTTAAAGGAACAAATTTCTTGCACTTTGAGCACGAACATGATCTCAATGCGAATAGTGTCCTGATGATTAGTCCAAAAAGTATGTGACCATGCTGGTAAGTGGATACAATATTGATCCCATATAAAGTAGTGCCTATTTTTCAAAAATATAAAAGGATAATGGGACAAAGGAAATATCACACTTTCCATATCAAAATGCATGTTCAGTAAGTCACTTAGAACATAGAGAACCTTTTGCAAGAATGTAGCATGTTTAGTAGTTATTCTTATCACTATTTCTACCAAAGCAAAATTCACTTTAAAGTTAATGCTTCGACTTTCAGAAGCATCTGCACATTTGAAAATAAATCGGAAGATAAGATTGAGGGACAAAAAATTATATTTTCCTCATTTAAATGCACTATACGATTATTTGAATGTTCAAAAGAAGAATATACTAATATAATTCTAATCTAGCTAGGCAAGAGGTAGAGAGAAGGAAGAACAAGTAAAATGGAGAAAGGCAAACTTCTTTCCAGTTAATAGAAGAATCTAGCTGGTCATTATAAGAGGGTATTTTAGAGCTTTAAGTCATACATCTGCTAATTCAGCTATGCTACTGATTTACTCCTCCCTCTCCTCATTTGGCCACATTGCTAGTTTTATAAATGTTACCTATTACAAACAAGCCCTTATCAGGCCAGCAAATAAAATTTGAAAAGAGAATTATGTGCATTAGGCATAAAAGTTAATCCCTTAATTTGCTAAAAAAAATTCATGATTATTTTCTCCATGCGTGGATTAACAATTAACAATGAAAATGACAAAAAGGAATTTGGGGTGTTTATTATTACCTCAGTGCTTCCAAAGAATTTGTTGAATACAAGCATAAGCCAAAAATAAGAAAATGGGTATTCTAGGGAGATCCAACAATTTATCTCAATTTTATTTTTAACCTGCTTTGCCCACACTCGCTAGTCGAGTTTAACAGGGAGTGGTTTTTTTTGTGTTTTATTTTTAACTTGCTTTGTTGCATTTGGAACATATGATCCCACAACTATCAAATCATTATCCCTGTCTCTAGCTATTCCTACTACCCTTTGGCAATATTGGAGGCTTAGAGATGATTCTAATTTGCATATATAACCGAACGTGCAAAAAGGCCAAAAAATAGCAATGGAGAAGGAGAAAGTTTTGCCTTTTAACATTTCAAGTGCAAATATAGCCGAGTGTCTTTCACTAGTAGTATTCTGAACAACAAGAGGTTAAATAACTAAGCCCATTTTATGTGGCAAAACCTGTTCAATTTCTGTTTCAAACTTACACATGTAGGTGTTTTTAGCTGTACTAAGCAAACTTGAAAAGCATATCAATTTGCAGGGTCCTCTACCAACTTCAGGAATCTATTATGAGCAAGAAAATCTTCTGCATACCTATATAGTATCAATTTAGCAAATCCATTAGTGTATTCAAATTTGATATTATCATATACCAATTTACCAAATCTGATATTATAAGATAACAATAGCTTTTCTGGCAAGGCAATGACAGTCACGACCATATTTTGCAGGTTTGAAGACCACATAAGGCTCTTTCCCCTTGTATGTGTGTGTGTAAGGTGTGATGCACGCTCAAAATCTGTACCTTGCCTGTTTTTACATTATTCTCATGGCACTACTTATTCATCATTTTAGGCGGATGTTGGGTTTGTCTATATCCCAAGACAAAAATATTTATGGTTGCCTTTCATGGTTTTCGCAGAAGAAAAAAAAAAGAGGCTAAATTTTTATGGCAATGTGCAATTTTTGCTGCAAAATGTTGTACTTGGTTATAGCGGAACTATCTAAGGAGGATTCTTTGGCAAGTCACTTGACTTGTATAAGATTAAGCAGGCGGTAGAGAATAATTTTTTTTACCAGGAAAATACAATTATTAGAAATTTGGTTGGAAATTGAGTTTGATAGGAAAGTTCAAAAAAAATATTTGTTTGGCCAAAATTTTATCGGAAAAATTGGGTTAAACTTACTGAATCTATGTTTGATTGGAAGTAAAAAATTGATGGGAAAGTAACTTCAAATTACGAAATAACCATTAGATTTGAATCACAAACACTGTTGCCTAATAAAGTAGAGGGTATTTTTGGCAACTTTGTGGTCTTCTTTCTCCCATTAGCCTAGGCAACTTCAAATACCACCTTGCAAAGGTATTATGGAATAGTGTTCTTGGACCAATTTTCCACACAAATGTAAATGGCTGGGCAAAAATTTTCCCTAGCAAAAATTTTCAAATACTTCTATCAAATAAGTACGTCCAAAAAATCCGATCTAAGATACATGGCTAACTTCAAATAAAACCCGAACCAAACATCTTCTTAGTTCAAAGTTCAAGACCTTTTTATGGAGTTTTCCCCAGATATGTTGATGGATTGGAATGACGTTAAATTGTTTTCTCTTTTTTTTTTTAATTTTTTTTTGCTCATTAGCTTGAGAGGATTCCTTATCCTTCCTCTTCATCATAAGAAATTTCTTCTTTTATAAAAAAACAAAAAAAAAACACCAAGTCACATAAATCCATACTTGTTACTCTATACAAAGAGAGTCATGACAATAATCTATCCTTGGAAACAAAGAGTGGATGTAATGTCAAGGAATGCATCTTGGTGTATAATTTTGACAAATGAAAAGCATAACCAATTTCTCACGGTTCAATTCTTTTGTTCTCTAAGTCTTTTGCTTATTTTTGAATTTTGACCAACTCCTAAGCAATCTTGACGACAAGATTATTCATTAGAAAATTCATGTGTGACTGAGTCAACATCAACATCAACATCAACATCACCTTTATCCCAAATTAATTAGGGTCGGTGGTAGATGAACCCACATGAAAGATATAAAACGGTTGAAAAAAATAAAAAATAAAAAATAAAAGAAAGAAATAATAAAAATAATAATAATATATATATATATATATATATATATATATATACATGTATATATAAATAAATAAAAGTCAAAAAAAGGGACAAGAAGAAGTGGGAGAAATGAAGGGTAAAATGACTAAAAAGAGACCATCTGGAACATAGGAATAACAACGGGTCTAACCTTCCACCATACTTACAGTTTTTCTTCATTCCATTCTAAGACATATCGTCTGCCAATCTATATCTCACTCCATTAAATCTTGTTTTACTACCTTCCCCCAAGTAAGTTTCAGCTGACCTCTGCCTCTTTTTGTATTGAGCTATTGGTAACAAACTTCTGTTCTTACAGGAGCATCCAGGGGTCTTCTCATCACGTGCCCAAACCACCTCAATCTATGTTCTCTCATCTTCTCGGCTACCGGTACTACTCCGACCTTTTGTCGAATATCTTCATTTCTTATCTTATCCATCCTTGTGTAACCACACATCCACCTTAACATCCTTATCTATGCTACTCTCATCTTATGCTCATGTTGCCTGTGTGCTGGCCAGCATTCCGCTCCATATAGCATTGCCGGTCTTACTGCCGTTTTATAGAATTTTCCTTTTAACTTAAGGGGGATTTTGCGGTCACACAAAAACCCAAATGCACTGCGCCATTTCATCCTACCTGCTCTGATTCTGTGATTTACATCATCATCAAGCTCTCCACCTTTTTGTAAAATGGAGCCCAAGTATTTAAAAGCATCTTTTTTGGGTACCTCTTGACCACTTAAATGCACGGGCTCTTGGTCCCCATCTCGTACCAGAGAAAACTCACACTTCAGATACTCAGTCTTGCTCCGACTTAATGTGAACCCTTTGGATTCCAATGTGCTTCTCCACAATTCAAGTTTTCTATTAACACCCTCCTTGCTCTCATCAATAAGCGCAATATCATCTGCAAAAAGCATACACCATGGCACTTCCTCTTGAATATCTTTTGTTAGTTCATCCATAACTAAGGCAAAGAGATAAGGACTTAGAGCCGACCCTTGGTGTACACCAACCGTGATAGGAAAATAACTTGATGTTCTGTTACAAGCTTTTACACATATAGTAGCCCCATCATACATATCCTGGATTGCCTTTACATACTTTGATGGAACCTTTTTCTTCTCCAGAACCCGCCATAAAACTTTCCTTGGAACCCCTATAGTATTCTTTCTCAAGGTCTATGAACACCATATGCAAGTCCTTCTTCTTTTCTCGGTATCTTTCCATAAGTTGTCGCATCAAGAAAATGGCTTCCATGGTACATCTTCCTGGCATAAATCCAAATTGATTTACAGAAACCTTGGTATCTCTCCTCAAGCGATGTTCAATAACCATCTCCCACAACTTCATAGTATGGCTCATTAGCTTAATGCCTCTATAGTTTGAACAATTCTGTATATCTCACTTGTTTTTGTAGATAGGCACAATCATACTTTTCCTCCAAGCATGAGGCATCTTATTTTTCTGGAGAATCTTATTGAAAAGATTGGTCAACCATATTATTGCCACATCCCCTAGGCCTCTCCACACTTCAATAAGGACACCATCAGGCCCCAAGGCTTTATTAATCTTCATCCTCTTTAAAGCCTCCTTAACTTCATGTGTATTAATTTTGCGTACAAATCTTCTATTCATATCATCATACGCGTCCTCCAAGTCCACTTCGCCTGTATCTCCATCCCCATTAAACAGCTTGTTGAAGTAGTTTAACCATCTTTCATTTACATCTTCATCTCTCACCAGAAGCTTTTGATTTTCATCCTTGATGCATCTAACTTGGGTGAGGTCTTTACTTTTCTTATCCCTTATCTTTGCAAGTCTATAAATACCTCTTTCACCATCCTTGCTCCCAAGATTTTTATACAACTCGTCAAAAACCTTGCCTCTAGCTTCTCGCATTGCTTTTCTTTGCATTTTTTCTCGCCAATATAAACTTTTGCAAGTTCTCTTCAATGGGACTTTTATGCAAAGATCTAAAGCACTTCTTCTTATGTTTAATTGCCTCTTGCACCTCTCCATTCCACCACCATGTTTCCTTTGTATGAAACTCATTTCCTTTACTTTCTCCCAACACCCTCATTCCCAAATTTTGAATACACTTAGCCATCTCATTCCATATTGCATTTACTTCTCCATCAAACTCCCAAGGTCCATCGTGCAACATTCTTTCATTGAACTATCTCTCTCTTTTCCCTCCTTAAGCTTCCACCACCTTATCCTTGGGTTCTGAGCCCTCTTCTTCATTGTAAATACTTTGTTGAACAACATCCAAGACTACCAGCTTATGTTGCGTAGCAACACACTCTCCAGGGTAGACCTTACAGTCGACACAAGAAGTTCTATCTTCTCTTCTAGCCAGAAAGAAATCAATTTGACTACGATTTTGGCCACTATGATAAGTGATTAGGTGTGACTCCCTTTTTCGAAAAAATGTGTTCACTAACATCAAATCGTAGGCTAATGCAACATTGAAGATATCTTCTCCAATCTCGTTTCTCTTCCCATAACCAAAACCTTAATGGATTCTATCAAAACCTCCATTGCTTTTACCAACATGACCATTTAGATTTCCTCCTAATAAAATCTTCTCCTCTCGAGGTATTCCCCTCAAAACCTCCTCCAAGTCTTCCCATAATTGGCTTTCGTCAGTTGGTTTCAATCCAACTTGGGGTGCATACACACTGAGGATATTCAGGATTAAATCACCTACAACAAGTTTAACCAGAATAATCCTGTCGCCTTTCCTTTTGACGTCCACGACTTTATTTCTAAAACTTTTATCGATCATGATTCCAACACCATTTCGACTCTTGTTAGTACCTGTGTACCATAACTTGAAACCAGTTCCATCCTCTTCCTTGGCCTTTTCTCCAGCCCACTTAATTTCTTGCAAACAAACAATATTCACTTTCCTTCTAGCAAAAACATCTGCCAACTCTCTCAATTTACCCGTTAAAGTTCCTATGTTCCAGCTGCCCAATCTCATCCTTAACCCCTAGGTTGTGCTTACCCGCCACGCTCGTCCATCTGCGTGTTGGGACGCTAGCATACTTCTCACCAAATCCGGGTGAAGACCTGGCGCCTTGCCTTGGGGCAAGGACCCTAGCCCACTTTTCACTACACCCCGGGCACGATGCAACGTCTTGCCTTGTGGCAAGGACCCTAGCCCATTTTTCGCTACACCCGGGGCCCGATGCACGCGTCGCTATGAAGGTTACGTCCCAACGAAAAATCATATAGGTTCATCACATAAAAATATAGCTATTTTTTACGGCCGGTTCGCAAAACCTGACGCCAACCCTCCTTTATCCTGGCTTGGGACAAACCATGCATGCAAGCACACATGGGCGGAGTTCACGAGTGACTGAGTGTTCTACTTAAAAAAAACAACAAAAGACAATGGCAGCATTGATGGGTTTGAATGATAATTCTCTAACCAACAAAAATTCTTAGAATGTCAAAGAAAAAATAAACAGGAGCTAACCTTCCATTGTACAATAAATGTTATTTATTGGCAGTCTGTGGCGACTATTAGAAATATAAATATTTTATTTTATTTTAATGATGATATTTTAAATCTTTCTATGTTCTTCTTATGCTCTTCTATATAAGAGTCTCATATCTACAAATAAATTACCTGATCAATAATATCAATTTCTCTTTTCATAATCTTAATCATCATTGTCTCTCTTTTAACTTCTAACACAGACGAATTAGGCAGCCGATACAGAAGAAAAATAAATAAATAGACCAAACTTCACTGAGACAAAGACAATAGGAATCCTACTCGAGAGAGAGTGTGTCAAGCCTAAGATGTGTCCCTTTCTTCGGGTAATCAGGCTGCCAAGTGTTTCTTTTTTTTTTTTTTGGTACAGGTTTCTTTATATATATGTATAGAAGATTCAATATACCATTCTGGTAGCAAACGAAGCAGAGAGGTAAAAAAATCAATGGAACATGCTATAAAAAAATCATCTTCTCCAAATAACTTTTGAAAAATACAGCAGAAACAACAATCATCATTTCCACCTCATGGCTAAAACTAACATGACCGCTCTTCATTTATGCAACAGATTTTCTTTCTAGTCAAAAAGATATGAAGCAGCCAAAAAAAAAAATTTAGTACTCTGATTTCTTTCTTTTTCAAAGGCCTAGAACAAAACTATTGCAGTACTAGGAGTTCAATTTTCAAATTGATCGGAGCCTGAGTCATCGGCCTCAAATTGCAGCTAAAAACAAATCATTGAAATTTTTCCTTGAGCATTTCAACAGTTTGCTCAACAAGAAGTGAGAATTTAGTTGAATTTCCTCAAGGGGTAAATGAATACAAAAGAGATCCCACATGCAAACAAATTCTTGATGGAGATGGGAAAGAGAGAGCAGCTGCCCACAGCATCAGACATACCCTTAGCAACAGGGCAATACACCCAACGACAAAGTTACACGGCTTTAAAACTAAAGCATAATTGACCTTCAGTTCAAAAATAAAGTGCATGGCAAGCCTTAATTGTGGTCATTCCCCCAGACACACTATGACATTGCAGTATTCTAATTTAGAAATTAAATTTCTGCGGGCAAAGTTCTGTTAGATGACAAAAATTAAGTGAAATTGCAGTTCTGTGAGAAGTTCTTAACAGAAAATATGATATTGCAGCATAGGACAACAGGAAGGGAGTAATAAAAATCTGAGAGGAATAGCTGGCAGCACAATCTAGAGCTGTAGCTGGGAAAGAGCACAAGATGGAAGCAGCACCAATGGAATAGAGTGGAACATCATGGACCTGGGAAAAAGACCAAAGATTTTGGAGGCTAGTTATATGGACACAGTAAGAGGCTGTAGAGTGAAAGGCAGTGAAGCATAGGCAAGTGTATAACAGTGAAATGGTACTTGGAGCATTCAATTTTTGCCATAAAATTTCCCCAAGCAAAGCAGAAGCAACCCATTCTTACTTCTGTTCAAATGCCCGTTTCAGGACAAAATCACAGTAAACACAATTAAAAGTGTATTCTCCCAAACATGATTAATTTAGTATGAAAACCCATTTGAATGGGACAATCTTCCATGCATATTCAGCCAAATATGCACTAAAATATCTAAATTCTGCTTCAATGTCTAAATAAATAAATAAATAAAATATCTAAATTCTGCACAATTAGCATAGAACATGCTCAACTTCTATCATGTAAGTGGATAACTTCCTACTTTCTCAAAAAAAGGGAGATAATTATCGGTAACCATCAATCGATGTCTGAGGCAATAAATAGGCCCCAAAGAGATTTTTTTTTCTCACTGAATGAAGCTGAAGATGGAAATAGCAAGACTAATAGAACATAAACCCAAAAAGCAGCCATAAAGAGTATCAAACTATCACTTACTATAACTTAAATCAAAGCAACCACTTTCAAATAACTTTCAACATGGACTAAACAGGGACATAAGAACGGGGTTAACATTTTGTCAAAAGAGAACACTACTATAAACTACCATCGAACTGTAATGAAAATCCAGTTTCTGATATGCCAAAAAAGGTCCAAATGATCCCACAAAAACATCGTTACCATCCCACAAAAACATCGTTACCATAATCTAATACATTCTGGTCTTACAAAATCAATTCAAACCAGGAAAACCACCTGACAGGATAATAACCTCAACAAACCACAGGTTTGCTGTCAAAGGCTTCTCTTGCTTCCAATAAGTCGGGACAAAATCTCTTCGCAAGAATTTCCACCTGCTCGGCAAATGATTTCCTCCCATGCTCTCCAATATATTGGACCATTTGGTTCCATCGTTTTCTACATACATCACCAGACCTATGATCAAGCAGATAGTCCCAGTCTACCTCCTCCATGCAGCAAGCATCCAAAGTAAATAAAGCATTTACTAGGCGGTAGTCATCGGTGTTACTCCATTCACCATTAGAAACCATTGGTGATGTTAATTGCTCATACCATTTTCCGCAGCAACGTTGACTGGTTCTAGTGGTCAATTTGTCGCCAATTGCCTCCCAACTAATATTATCTCGCAACATACCATGTTTTGATTTTCTATGATCTTCTAAAGCCCTCGCACGTAGATCCAGGTTTACTAAATCAAATAAATTTTGATACTCCTCTTGGGACCATCGTCCTTTGTTTGTATTGGTTAATTTTATTCTACGCCATGCATCCTTTACATGAATTCGATGTTTACCCAATGCTTCAGCTACTGATTTCCAATCAGATCCATGCTGTTCTTGGACCTTACGAACAAATTCAAGCTCTTCAGGCGTCCACTTACACTTCTCATCCCTTTCAAACAAAATATGAGCACGATAATACACACTAACATAAGGCCTCTCAGGTAAGGCTGACCCAATATCTTTCCAACAACCTATAAGTTCAGGATGAGATCTAGAATGGAGAATCATATCTAGACCTTCATCTCCCAAACCATGAGACTCTATATAGTCAAAAACAGCCTCTTTAATCTTCTTATCTTCTTCTGGTGTAAACCTTTTCCCACGCACTAAGTTATCACAACAAAACTCTACTTGATCAGAAAAAGTTACTCGTTTGGGTTTGGATGTTCCACCAGGTACAGGGTTAGGAGATTCACCAGTACCAGCCTTGGTTTTTTTCTTTATCTTCTTCTTGCATTGATCATCAACTTCAGTGACAATGCAACTTGCATTAGCATCTCCTTCATTGGTTTTAAATTCACTGTTCCCTTTACTTTTGCTTTTGTCATTCAGTTTCTTCTTCTTCATTTTCTTGCCTTGGTCATCGTCTTTGCCCTCATTGCTTGTAAACTCTTTATACTCCACATGTTTGCTTTCTTCACTCAGTATCTTCTTCTTCTTTTTCTTCTCCTTCAACTTCTTGTCTTGGTCATCATCTTCAACTTCATGGCTTTTGACCAAATGTTGATCACCTTTTTTGCTGTTGACAAAAGGTGGATCACTGTTGGTTTTATACTCTTCATCTTCAGTTCTTTTGTTTTTCTTACCCAATATCTTCTCCATCTTCTTCTTCTTGCCATGCCCCTCTTCACTGACAACAGAATAATCAGCTTCATTGCTTTTATATCCTCTTACTGTCATTTTACTTTTGTTCCCCAGTTTCTTCTTCTTCTCCATCTTCTTACCTAGCAAATCATCTTCGGTGACAAGAGAATGTGCATTAGCATTTCCTTTGTTGATTTTATCCAAAGGAAGATCACCTTTATTGTTCTTGAACTCTTTATCCTCAGACATTTTTCCTTTTTTGCTTGATTTTGAAAAACCCATTTCTGCAATTCCTGTTGAATCATCATGACTTTTTCTTTCCTTCATCTTGCTTTGCTGGTTGTAGTCAAAGTACTGCATTTCTTTATCATCGGCAAGGTCATCTTTGCCATTGGGGAATTGTATGACACAAGATTTTGGGAGATTCAGCTCACTTATATCTGCAGGACATGACATGACACTCCATTGAGACAAAAAAGAAAAACTTGTATAACAGAATAAGATAGCATAAACTACAGGCTCAAACAATGTCAGAACAAGAAAGAAGCACCAACTAAAACACAACTTGAGGAACAATATCATAGCTGTACCACTGAAGATAACTCATTACAAGGTAGCAGTATGCATCACCACACATCTTAGGAGAGTACATAAATATTAGAATGTTAAGCCAGCAAATGGTCAGATTAAATTCCTATTTATCCTATACTAAAAAAAATAACCTTCCCAGAAAAAATAATAACAAAACAAGTAAATTTATTGAAATTGGATTGCAAATTCCAAAATAGAAAACCTTCCATGAACATAGGGGTAAAAGTCACAATTGCTGTACAACAGCATAAACAATCACTAGATGATTTTCCCCCCAGTAAATTCATTTAAAATCCATGTTTTACTTTGTCCCGAGCATGATGGCCATCGACAGCCACCAGAACCTAAAGAAATAAAGATGAAGAAAATAACATGAATTAGCTGAAGGTCCTTTTGATACATACAAACACAGGTTTTATCGCCAATTCTTCTAAAGAATATGACCCCAATCTTAAAATACCTAACTTTATCAGTTAGTCCTAAATCTGAAACTACCCCCTAGAAAGCGAGAGAGCCCTTTCAATCAAAGGGAAGTAGGAAAGCGTAAAACCCTAGAACAAGGAATGAATAACGCTACAATCACAAAATGAAGGCCAGGGTGCAGCACAAGAAGGGAAATCGAACGCTCAAATATGAGATGAAGGAAGAAGGGATCAGCGAATTAAAAAGTAAAAAAACAGATACGATAAAGAGAAGAGAAAGAGGAAAAAGAACGGAATTTGAATCGATAGGAACCTGTTTGAGAAAAAACCAGAGAGATGAAGGACAAAGAATGTTCGGGGTGACGGTGTTGCGCTACTGGCTGGTTCCGCACGCAGTACTGCATTTACGAGTTGTATCCGAGAATTATTTATAACTCTTTTACCATATAATGATTTTAATTTTTATTATTATTTCTGGATTGAAAGATGCATATTTATATGTAGATTATTAAACACTGATCTTCTTGGTTTCATAAGCACATTAGGATTTTATGCAGATTTTTATATGCTTTTATGCAAAAAAAATTATGTTTTTTTATGCAGAATTTAATTTTTTGTATATTATTTTTATATTTTTTATATTTTTATATTTTTTTTTTATTTTAGGCGGGCTGGCCCGTAGCCCGCCAACCCACTCATAAAACGGGCCGGGTTGCTCAATTCAACCCATTTTTATCAAAATGGGCCGGGGCGGGCCAGCCCATTTTAGGCGGACCAATGGCGGGTCGGGGCGGGTCGGGGCGGGCTGGCCCGTATTGCCAGCCCTAATATAAATCCTGGGGTTTATAAGAATTATCTCGTAGGAAAAGTGATCGTGTTATGTTATATACATTCGTTTTGCGTGTCAGAGTTTTTTTGCTGCGGACCTCGAGCGTAGGAAAATTTTTGTGGTCATGTTAAATAATACATGATAAACCCATAAAGCCTTTGGATAGATATTTTGCTAACGTCACAATAGATTCTTATATATTATACATAAAAAAATATTTATTCTTTAAAATTTCATAATTTTATATTATTTTATTTTTATAAAAAAGTGGGATTTTTATTTTTTTATTGACGCTCTCTCTTTAATGATTTAATTTTTTTCAATTTAAAATGACATAATTTTACATAATTTAAAATGACACATACATTTTTTTCATTATATATATATATGGGTTTATCATTTATTATTTAATATGACCAAGATTTATTTCCTACACTCACAATATTTTGTGGGACCCACAGCAAAAAAAAAAATTCGGCACGCAAAACGAATCTCTATAACATAACACAATCACTTTTCCTACAACATAACTCTTATAAAACCCTATATATATATATATATATATATATATATATATATATATATATATATATATATATATATATGGTCAGGATCATTTTACACCAGTGTAAGTTACACTCTCAATCTTGACCGCTGATCCTATTTATATCTAATGGTTCTAATTTTTTAGTAATGTGAGCCATTGATACAAGTTAAGTAAATAGTCAAGATGTAAGATAACTTTCTGCCGTATAAGAATTACTGCCTATATATATATATATATATATATATATATATATATATATATATATATATATATATATATATATATATATATATATATATATATATATATATATATATGGTTTATCGTCTATTTAACATAGCAGAAAAACTTCCTGCACTCATAACATTTTGTAGGGCTCACAGCAAAAAAAAAACTCTGGCACAAAACGAATATATAACATTACACAATCACAGCTTTTCCTACGACATAACGCTTATAAAATATATATATATATATATATATATATATATATATATATATATATATATTTTTGGGTCATTTCAAAAGAATCATTGTAGATTTTGAATTATCTAATTTAAATTTTTAAATTGTAATATCAGTAGGCTTTTTCGACCAACCTCTTTTAATTTTTCTCCCATGCATATAC
>JAVKPL010013025.1:0-64967 GCA_032173675.1 Gastrolobium villosum | reverse complement strand
TAATCATCTTGCCACGCTGTTTCTCCACCTCATTCCTAAACTCTTTGAACTTTTCAAAAGCTTCAGATTTATATCTCATTAGGTATATATACCCAAATCTTGATTTGTCATGTATGAAGATTCACATTGTCCATTTGGGCTTTTGTTGAATCATTTTCCCAGCTAATCACATGTCCATAGATTCCAAATCCATGTCCAGGTATCCATCTCTATGCATCCTAGACAATCTTGTTTCATTTATGTGCCCTAGTCTACAGTGCCAAAGATAAGATTGATTATCCGTCCTAGGTCGTTTCACATCTATATTGAGCACTTCATTTCCCATTTCCAACACATACAATCCATTTATTAAAGAAGCAGTACCGTAAACCATATCATTCAAAATGATAGAAAAAGTACCATTCCTAATACTGAAAGTATATCCATCTTGTTCTAAACAAGAAATTGAAATAATGTTTCTAGAAATTTGCGGAACATAAAGACAATTATTCAAATGCAATAAAAGGCCCGTAGGCAAAATAAGGTCAGCATCTCCAACTGAATGAGCAGCAACTCTTGCTCCATTACCAACGCGGAGATCCACCTCGTTTCTATCCAATCTCCTTGGGCTCCTAAGTACCTGCAACATATTGCAGATATGAGAACCACATCCGGTATCCAATACCCATGAGGATGGATTAGCATAAGAATAATTTATCTCAATCATGAAAATACCTGAGGCAGAAGCATCACCATGCTTCTTGTCCTTCACATTGTTCAGGTAGTCTGGACAATTCCTCTTCCAGTGGCCTTTCTTGCCACAATGGAAGCACTCAGCATCACCCTTGTCCTTAGGTGCCTTCTTACCCTTCTTCTTGCCCTTCTTCTTCTTGGATTTTCCTTTGGGCTTAAGGGGGTCACCTTTTGCAGGCTCCTTACCCTTTCCCTTGGCCTTGCTAGGCCCACCAATCAAAAGAGCCTGTGTCCTATCCTTCTTGATAGACACTTCAGCTGTTGTTAACATGCTTAACAACTCAGGCAAGCTCACTTGCATCCCATGCATATTGTAATTCATGATGAATTGACTGAAGGAAGGTGGAAGTGAGGTGAGGACTAAGTCATTACTTAGCTCGGCATCCATGATGAAGCCTAGGTTTCCTAGCTTCTCAATCAGCCCGATCATCTTGAGAACATGGCTGGCAACAGACATGCTCTCAGTCATCCTACAAGAGAACAGTTCTCTTGAGGCCTCATACCTCTCATGCCTGCCTTTAATATCATACAACTCCTTGAGATGTACGATAATAGAGGGAGCATCCATATGCTCATGCTGCTTTTGCAGTTCAGGCGACATGGATGCCAACATGATGCATACTGCCATCACATTGTCATCCAAGTGCTGTTGATGGGTTACGAAATCAAATTCCGCAAACCCTTCTTCCCCTTCCCGTGGAGCTACGGGTATTACAGCATCTAAAACGTAGGCAATCTTTTCGGCCCTTAGAACTATTCTTAGGTTCCGATACCAGTCCATAAAATTCGAACCGGTCAGTTTATTCGTATCGAGTATTGAACGCAGTGACAGTGGATTAGTCATACTATAAGCTGAAAAGGATGTAAAGATAGTTTTAGTTAATATACGGTTATGTAGTTAAAAGCAAATTATTAAAGACTTGAAATAATTTGCCCCTCCCACTATTTTATCTAAGTCAATGACCCTTCCTTTTGACTTAGGGTTAATCTACTTTAGATTTTACCTTAGTGGGTTTAAGAGTGCGATTATTTATTTTAACCTCCGTCTGAGACCGCAAGATTAATTTAAATAAAGGGTTGATCTTTATCAACAGTATCTCATACCCTCTCTTAACTTTAGGTTGACAACTCTTTGTCACTTAGTGGTGCATCTCATGCAACCAACCTAGCACCATTACCCTAAGCACATAAGTCCGGCTATGCCTGCAACTTATGTCTTAGTTAAGCATTAAACCAGCACCCTAAGTGTCTTACACTTCAAACACTACTCTAGCCAAACGAAATAGTGGGTCCCAACTGAGTTGTGGAGCACCACTACGTAGAAGAGTTTTGAGTAGCATTGGTGGTGGGAGATAAGCATATGCTTAATTATTTATTCCTTTTAAGGGTTCCTTTTATCTTGGGGTTAATTAGGTCCCATCAAACGCATATTGTAAGTTATCATGCTAGTCGTTACCTATGTCAAACATCTATCGGTATACACTAGTCGTTATTGGACAAACATAATAACCATACAAACGCGATTTGCCCAATTTATGCATACTAGACGTTCTTAATCATACATACATATAAACAGTTTATATTGAGATAGCCATGGTGCTCGCGCTTTTGTCCTTTTTGCTTCTTTAAGCAACGGCCGCTTGTCGTCTATACACCACTAGCCTATTTCTCTAATTACAAATAATTAAAGAAACTCCATAACACTTTGGAGGAACAAAATTACAAAATTTAAATTACAAATATACTTGTAAATTAAAATGCGCGATTACACATAAATTTAAAATTCAAAAAAATTCAAATCCGGGCACCATGACCATCCCCTTCCTGTTTGTACCTGAAAAGTTCAAAACTTGCAAACACAAACATTATATTATCACATAACATTTTCACATGTATTTTGACATTTAACATTTAAACATCAAAATAACATCAAGATTCATAATCTTAAATTTCTCATTGGCCGAATTTAAAAACAATTTCAATTCAAATTTTGTTAATTCTTTCTTAAAGAAAACAAAATTAAACCATGCATGTAGCCATATATCCCTACATGGCCGAATCATATAGGTAACTATATGATAAATTTTTCACAAAATTTCATGCATATAAACATGACACAATTCATGGAGAAAAATAAGAAATCATTCAAGGTACTCTTAGTACCCTCCATGGCCGAATCTACCCTTTCAAAAAGGGTGTTCCTTTTAGAACTTTCATAAAGAAAAGAAACTAAACCATGATGCATAATGTTTTATGAACACAGAATCAAATTTTCATGTTCATAAAAACAAAAACTTTAACACTTTAAAGGATTTGTGATTCAAAATCCACATGCAGAATTTAAACTTTAACCCTTTAAAGATTTTTGACCGTGAAAGACTCTTTTCACAAACAAGGTACCATCACCCGTCGATGGTAAAGCAACCGGGCTCTGATACCACTTGAAAGTAAACTGGCCTTTGAAGGCCGATGCATGTAAGGTGTAAAACAAAAATTTTACTGCGGAACATACATGCACTCATAGATTCATGCTTTAAGACAGCATGATGTTACCTTGTTTTGGCCTGATCAGTCAGGGAGATGAGATGTCAGGCTTGAAGGGTTCAAACCCTCTAATGGTGATCCACACCACCGTTCGTCTATGATGCAAGAACTCTTTCTTGAAAGCCACCAGATGAACACCACAATGAGGCTTGCTATGCGCACAAGTGGTGAGGGTGGAGGCTAGGTATCCTGTTTGGAAAGGTGTACTGAGCTACCCTACAGAATGGTGCATAGAGGAGGAGAGTTGGCTTGGTTTTCCAATGAAACCTAAGGTGAGGAACATGTCTATTTATGCGCACCCTTTGGAGAGGAGGAGGGAATTCATTCATTCAAAATGAAAAACAAACTTTCAAATTTCTTTGAAAGTTGTGCATGAAACAGTGTGATAAGGTGGAGCTGTTGCAAAACAAACTTTGCCAACAACCTCCAATCTTATCCACATGAATTTAAATTCAAATTAATTTAAACTTAAATTCATAAACTATCATATAGTATATAGTTTTCATGCGCATAATTCAACCCTATAAAGGGTCCAAATACATTGAGCAGTTGCATTCAAAATTTGAATCAACTTACCCACTGATTCCCTCAACCACCAAATCTGAATGGAGGTTTGTTTTAAGTGATAAGATAACACTCTTATCACTTAAAAGTGATGCACCAAACAGCCTAGGGAGAGCCTCCAAAGATGCTTCTTCATCCAAGGAATATGCTCCAATAAGATCCTGTCTTATCCTTTTGTTATGAAACAACTTTTCAAAACCAATTCAAATTCGAATTCAAACACTTGAATTCAAACGTTCAAACATTCAAATTCAAAATTCAAAATTCAAAATTTCAAATTTCAAATTCAAAATTCGAATTTCAAAATTCAAATTCAAATTCAAATTTTAAAATTCAAATTTCAAATTTCAAATTCAAAATTCGAATTTCGAAATTCAAATTCTAAATTCAAATTCCAAAATTCAAATTTCAAATTCAAAATTCGAAATTCAAATATTTGATTATTAATTTAACTAATTAAATTAATTAGTAATGGCTTGGACTATCCAAGCCCATTACTAAACTCCATGCACCACCCACCCATTTAGGTGGGCTTCCAAACAGCTTCTTGGGCTAATAACATTATTAGGCCCAATACCTTTAAAGCTAGTCCATCATAACTACAAGGTGTTAGTGTGTGACCCATTAGGTCCAACTTAGCTACTGACATAACTGGGCTTGGGCCCAACAAGCCCACAACCCAATTAATGACAACACAGAGCACTAGCAATGCTTTGTTGCCCCAGAACTAGTCAGATTAATGACTTGATCATCCTATTGCACATATTTGGTTACCGTATGTATTTCCCTTCGTCTCGATTATCTTCCCATTAACCTAGGGTAAGGAAATGTATCAACCCCTGCGGTTTAGGGTAAGCTTTATTCGAAATAGGGAATCTTCAATTTACTGACTCTAAAGGCAGATCATCTCATGATCTCTTTTACTATGCATAGATTCCCGAGTCCCTGTAAATGTCATCCCGATTTCTCCGGTTTACAGATAACCTAATCTCTCACAGAGATTTGACGAATTCCTTCAGCTTATTACCCTAGCCCTGTGCCCTTTAAGGACACGCCCAACAGTATACCTATGAGTCTCCATGTTTCAGGCAGACGAGGTATACAATCAAAACATGCCTTCAAGAACACAGTCTAGGTAATAACTTCTGGTCTAAGGAAAGACACACCCAAACATAAAGAGATTACTCTAATGACACTATCTGTGAGATTTCCTCATAGAGTCTCTTTTTGGGTCTGTTCAGTGCGAGCTATACTCTTATAGGTCCACCCACGACTTTAGCTAAGATATCTCCATATCTGCAGCTCATGAGGTCTTTACCTTGTATCCACATACAAGTAGATAAGTCGTACTAGTCTTTACTCGAGATCACTGATCCCCAAACTCAGTGTCTCTAGACTAGGAACATATAATTAGGAATAGACATGCAATATCCTTGAATCCTCATGATCGTGATCTCATCACAGATACTCAAGAGATATCTGTTCTATTCCAAGGGGTTTATCCAGTTCGTTCATATAATATTAACAGTAATATCGAGACACAATATGAAACTGAATAAATAGTGCTTACATTTATTTGCGACAAATAAAGTTCTACATCTAGTGTCCTTTATTTAATCAAAAGATTGTCTCTAGGACACCCATATGCTAACAGTTGTGCACTATGGGCTAGCCACGGTGCACTAGAATGAGCCGGGGTGCACCATGGGCTAGCCGCAGTGCATGAGAATGAACTATGGTGTACCTGAATGAGCCGTGGAGCACCATGGGCTAGCCGCGTTGCACCAGAATGTGCCGGGGTGCACGAAAATGTGTCGTGGTGCACCATGGGCTAGCCGATGTGCACTAGAATGAGCCGCGGTGCACCAGAATGAGCCGCAATGCCCCAGAATGAGCCGTTGTACACCACAATAAGCTGTGCTGCACCATGGGCTAGCGGCGGTGCACCAGAATGAGCCGTGGTGCACCATGGGCTAGTCGCGGTGCACCAGAATGAGCCGTGGTGCACCATGGGCTAGCTGCAGTGCACTAGAATGAGTCGTGGTGCACCATGGGCTAGCCGCGGTGCACCAGAATGAGCAGGGGAGCACCAGAATGAGCCGTGGATCACCATGGGCTAGCCGCGGTGCACCAGAATGAGTCGTGGGGCACCATGGGCAAGCCGCGGTGCACCAGAATGAGCTGCAGTGCACCAGAATGAGTCGTGGTGCACCATGGGCTAGCTGCGGTGCACCAGAATGAGGCGTGGTGGACCATTGGCTAGCCGCGGTGCACTAGAATGAGCCATGGTGCACCATGGGATAGCCGCGGTGCAAAAGAATGAGCTTTGGTGCACCATGGGCTAGCCGAGGTGCACCAGAATGAGCCGTGGTGCACCATTGGTTAGCCGCTGTGCACCAGAATGAGCCGTGGTGCACCCGAATTAGCCGTCGTGCACAATGGGTTAGTCGCGGTGCACCGGAATGAGCCGCGATGCACCGCAATGAGCCGTGGTGCACCAGAATGAGCAGTGGTGCACCAAAATCGAGGGTGGCCGTCCGATCAAAGACTAACCAGAGAATCGTTACCTCCACCCCATTTTTGCCAAATTCCATCGTTTAGACCACTTTTTCGGGGCCCAGGATATTTTTTATCAATCCCTGAACAAGTGAAAATTGAGAAAATCCGAAATAATGGAAAAGCATACCCCGGCATTGAATTTTGATCTGGTTTTTTTGCAGGCGTCCATACTTAAATATATCCAACATCCCCTCCAAGTTTCATTGGATTTCATGGTGAATTTTTTCATTGATCTGAATATGCATGCTCCCCCTAACCTATAGGAACCTTGCCTTGTATGCAACTACCAAGGCTTTGTGTGTGGTGCTCCCACGATTTTTGAGTTCCTCCAACTTATTTGATAGTGTTTCTGCATTTGTTTTGGTCAATTTTTAGTGTAGCCTATCATCGGGTACACCGCGTCAGGCACTGGGTGCACCTCGTCCGACACCAGGTCAAGCATCAGGCGCATCTCGTCAGGCACCGAGTCAAGCATAAGGTGCACCAGGCGCACCTCATGGGGCACCAAGTCAAGCATCCGGGGCATCTCGTCGAGCACCGGGTGCACAGCCCAACGCGAGTGTGGGAAGGCAGGCAGGCGCACCTCATGGGGCACCAAGTCAAGCATCCAGGGCATCTCTCGACGGATTTCCTTTTTGGTCGAAAAAATTCGCAAAAACAATTTCTTTTGCATTTATTTTATTCATCCGTTTTCAACGGAATCCATTTTCCTTCGAAAAACAACACAAAAATTAAATTCTTTTGCTATTATTTTATTCATCCATTTTCGTCAGAATCCGTTTTCCGTCAAAAAACTTCTAAGGAATCCATTTTCCGTCGAAAAACTTCAAAAAATCAATTTCATTTGCATTTATTTTATTCATCCGTTTTCAACGGAATCCATTTTGCTTCAAAAAATAACACAAAATCAATATCTTTTACATTTATTTTATTCATCCATTTTCGACGGAATCCGTTTTCCGTCAAAAAACTTCACAAAATCAATTTCTTTTGCATTTATTTTACTCATCCATTTTCGACGGAATTCATTTTCCGTCAAAAATCTTCGACGGAATCCGTTTTCCGTCGAAAAACATCACAAAAACAATTTCTTTTGCATTTATTTTATTCATCTGTTTTCGACGGAATCCATTTTGCTTCGAAAAACTTTACAAAATCAAATTATTTTCCAATTTATTTTATTTATCCGTTTTCGACGGAATTCGTTTTCCGTCAAAAATCTTCAACTGATTTCCTTTTTAGTCGAAAAACTTCACAAAATCAATTTCTTTCCATTTATTTCATTCATCCATTTTCAACGGAATCCATTTTCCATCGAACAACAACACAAAATCAATTTCTTTTGCATTTATTTTATTCATCAGTTTTCGACGGAATCCGTTTTCCTTCAAAAAACTTCACAAAATGAATTTCTTTTCCATTTATCTTATTCATCCGTTCTCGACGGAATTCATTTTTTGTCCAAAATCATCGACGCAATCCATTTTCCGTCGAAAAACTTCACAAAATCAATTTCTTTTCCATTTATTTTACTCATCCATTTTCGACGGAATCCGTTTTCCGTCGAAAAACTTCACAAAATCAATTTCTTTTCCTATTTATTTTATTCACCCGTTTTCGACGAATTTCATTTTCCGTAAAAAATCTTCGACGAATTTCCTTTTTCGTCGAACAACTTCACAAAATCAATTTCATTTGCATTTATTTTATTCATCTGTTTTCAACGGAATCCATTTTGCTTCGAAAAACAACACAAAATCAATATCTTTTGCATTTGTTTTATTCATCCATTTTCGACAGAATCCATTTTCCGTCGAAAACTTCACGAAATCAATTTCTTTTGCATTTATTTTATTCATCCATTTTCGACGAAATTCATTTTCCGTCAAAAATCTTCGACGGAATCCATTTTCCATCGAAAAACTTCACAAAATCAATTTTTTTTGCATTTATTTTATTCATCCATTTTCGACGGAATTCATTTTCGTCCAAAATCTTCGACGAAATCCATTTTCCGTTAAAAATGTTCTACGGAATCCATTTTCTGTCGAAAAACTTCACAAAATTAATTTCTTTCGCATTTATTTTATTCATCTGTTTTCGACGGAATTTGTTTTCCGTCGAAAAACTTCACAAAATCAATTTCTTTTGCATTTATTTTATTCCTCCGTTTTCGATGGAATTCATTTTCCGTCAACAATCTTCGACGAAATCCATTTTCCGTCAAAAATCTTCGACGGAATCCATTTTTCGTCGAAAAACTTCATAAAATCAATTTCTTTTGCATTTATTTTATTCATCCATTTTCGACGGAATCCGTTTTCCATCAAAAAATTTCACAATATCAATTTCTTTTGCATTTATTTTATTCATCTATTTTCGACGGAATCCATTTTCCGTCGAAAAACTTCACAAAATCAATTTTTTTTGCATTTATTTTATTCATCCATTTTCGACGGAATTCATTTTCTGTCAAAAATCTTCGACGGAATCCATTTTCGTCGAAAAACTTCACAAAATCAATTTCTTTTGCATTTATTTTATTCATCCGTTTTCGGCGGAATACATTTTCCGTCGAAAACTTCACAAAATCATTTTCTTTTGCATTTATTTTATTCACCCATTTTCGACAGAATCCGTTTTCCGTCAAAAAACTTCTCAAAAACAATTTCTTTTGAATTTATTTTATTCATCCATTTTCGACGGAATCCATTTTCCGTCAAAAAACTTCACAAAATCAATTTTTTTTGCATTTACTTTATTCATCCATTTTCGACGAAATTCATTTTCCGTCAAAAATCATCGACGAAATCCATTTTCCGTCGTAAAACTTCAAAAATTCAATTTCTTTTGCATTTATTTTACTCATCCATTTTCGACGGAACCCGTTTTCCGTTGAAAAACTTCACAAAATCAATTTCTTTTGCATTTATTTTATTCAGCCATTTTCTATGGAATCCCTTTTCCTTCGAAAAACTTTACAAAATCAAATTATTTCCAATTTATTTCATTCATCCGTTTTCGACGGAATTCGTTTTCCGTCAAAAATCTTCGACTGATTTCCTTTTTAGTCGAAAAACTTCACAAAATCAATTTCTTTCCATTTATTTCATTCATCCATTTTCAACGGAATCCATTTTCCATCGAACAACAACACAAAATCAATTTCTTTTGCATTTATTTTATTCATCAGTTTTCGACGGAATCCGTTTTCCTTCAAAAAACTTCACAAAATGAATTTCTTTTCCATTTATCTTATTCATCCGTTCTCGACGGAATTCATTTTTTGTCCAAAATCATCGACGCAATCCATTTTCCGTCGAAAAACTTCACAAAATCAATTTCTTTTGCATTTATTTTACTCATCCATTTTCGACGGAATCCATTTTCCGTCGAAAAACTTCACAAAATCAATTTCTTTTCCTATTTATTTTATTCATCCGTTTTCGACGAATTTCATTTTCCGTAAAAAATCTTCGACGAATTTCCTTTTTCGTCGAACAACTTCACAAAATCAATTTCATTTGCATTTATTTTATTCATCTGTTTTCAACGGAATCCATTTTGCTTCGAAAAACAACACAAAATCAATATCTTTTGCATTTGTTTTATTCATCCATTTTCGACAGAATCCATTTTCCGTCGAAAACTTCACGAAATCAATTTCTTTTGCATTTATTTTATTCATCCATTTTCGACGAAATTCATTTTCCGTCAAAAATCTTCGACGGAATCCATTTTCCGTCGAAAAACTTCACAAAATCAATTTTTTTTGCATTTATTTTATTCATCCGTTTTCGATGGAATTCATTTTCCGTCAAAAATCTTCGACGGAATCCATTTTCCGTTAAAAATGTTCTACGGAATCCATTTTCTGTCGAAAAACTTCACAAAATTAATTTCTTTCGCATTTATTTTATTCATCTGTTTTCGACGGAATTTGTTTTCCGTCGAAAAACTTCACAAAATCAATTTCTTTTGCATTTATTTTATTCCTCCGTTTTCGATGGAATTCATTTTCCGTCAACAATCTTCGACGAAATCCATTTTCCGTCAAAAATCTTCGACGGAATCCATTTTTCGTCGAAAAACTTCATAAAATCAATTTCTTTTGCATTTATTTTATTCATCCATTTTCGACGGAATCCGTTTTCCATCAAAAAATTTCACAATATCAATTTCTTTTACATTTATTTTATTCATCCATTTTCGACGGAATCCATTTTCCGTGAAAAAAACTTCACAAAATTAATTTCTTTTGCGTTTATTTTATTCATCCATTTTCGACGGAATTCATTTTCCGTCAAAAATCTTCGACAGAATCATTTTTCCGTCGAAAAACTTGACAAAATCAATTTCTTTTGCATTTATTTTTTTCATCTGTTTCCGATGGAATCCATTTTCCTTCGAAAAACTTTACAAAATCAAATTATTTTCCAATTTATTTTATTCATCTGTTTTCGACGGAATTCGTTTTCCGTCAAAAATCTTCGACTGATTTCCTTTTTCGTCGAAAAACTTCACAAAATCAATTTTTTTCCATTTATTTTATTCATCCGTTTTCAGCGGAATCCATTTTCCTTCGAAAAACAACACACACAAAAATTTCTTTTGCATTTATTTTATTCATCCATTTTCAACGGAATTCATTTCCCGTCAAAAAACTTCACAAAATCAATTTCTTTTGCATTTATTTTATTCATCTGTTTTCGATGGAATCCATTTTCCTTCGAAAAACTTTACAAAATCAAATTATTTTCCAATTTATTTTATTCATCCATTTTCAACGGAATTCGTTTTCCGTCAAAAATCTTCGACTGATTTCCTTTTTCGTCGAAAAACTTCACAAAATCAATTTTTTTCCATTTATTTTATTCATCCATTTTCAGCGGAATCCATTTTCCTTCGAAAAACAACACACACAAAAATTTCTTTTGCATTGATTTTATTCATCAATTTTCGACGGAATTCATTTCCCGTCAAAAAACTTCACAAAATCAATTTCTTTTGCATTTATTTTATTCATCCATTTTCGACGGAATTCATTTTCCGACAAAAATCTTCGACGGAATCCTTTTTCCGTCCCTCGATTTTCCGTCGAAAAACTTCACATAATCAATTTCTTTTGCATTTATTTTATTCATCTATTTTCGACAGAATCCATTTTCCGTCGAAAAACTTCACAAAATCAATTTCTTTTGCATTTATTTTATTAATCCATTTTCGACGGAATTCATTTTCTGTCAAAAATCTTCGACGGAATCCATTTTCGTCGAAAAACTTAACAAAAATCAATTTCTTTTGCATTTATTTTATTCATCCGTTTTCGGCGGAATACATTTTTCGTCAAAAATCTTCAACGGAATCCATTTTCCGTCGAAAAACTTCATAAAATCAATTTCTTTTGCATTTATTTTATTCATCCATTTTCGACAGAATCCGTTTTCCGTCAAAAAACTTCGCAAAAACAATTTCTTTTGAATTTATTTTATTCATCCATTTTCGACGGAATCCATTTTCCGTCAAAAAACTTCACAAAATCAATTTCTTTTGCATTTACTTTATTCATCCATTTTCGACGAAATTCATTTTCCGTCGAAAAACTTGACAAAATCAAATTTCTTTTGCATTTATTTTATTCATCTATTTTCGACGGAATCCATTTTCCGTCGAAAAACTTCACAAAATCAATTTTTTTTGCATTTATTTTATTCATCCATTTTCGACGGAATTCATTTTCTGTCAAAAATCTTCGACGGAATCCATTTTCGTCGAAAAACTTCACAAAATCAATTTCTTTTGCATTTATTTTATTCATCCGTTTTCGGCGGAATACATTTTCCGTCGAAAACTTCACAAAATCATTTTCTTTTGCATTTATTTTATTCACCCATTTTCGACAGAATCCGTTTTCCGTCAAAAAACTTCTCAAAAACAATTTCTTTTGAATTTATTTTATTCATCCATTTTCGACGGAATCCATTTTCCGTCAAAAAACTTCACAAAATCAATTTTTTTTGCATTTACTTTATTCATCCATTTTCGACGAAATTCATTTTCCGTCAAAAATCATCGACGAAATCCATTTTCCGTCGTAAAACTTCAAAAAATCAATTTCTTTTGCATTTATTTTACTCATCCATTTTCGACGGAACCCGTTTTCCGTTGAAAAACTTCACAAAATCAATTTCTTTTGCATTTATTTTATTCAGCCATTTTCTATGGAATCCCTTTTCCTTCGAAAAACTTTACAAAATCAAATTATTTTCAATTTATTTCATTCATCCGTTTTCGACGGAATTCGTTTTCCGTCAAAAATCTTCGACTGATTTCCTTTTTAGTCGAAAAACTTCACAAAATTAATTTCTTTTCCATTTATTTTATTCATCCGTTTTCAACGGAATCCATTTTCCTTCGAAAAACAACACAAAATCAATTTCTTTTGCATTTATTTTATTCATCCATTTTCGACGGAATACATTTTCCGTCAAAAATCTTCGTCGGAATCCATTTTCCGTCGAAAAACTTCACAAAATCAATTTCTTTTGCTTTTATTTTTTATCCTTTTTCGACGGAATCCATTTTCCGTCGAAAAACTTTAAAAAATCAAAATTACTTTTCCAATTTATTTTATTCATCTGTTTTTGACGGAATTCGTTTTACGTCAAAAATCTTCGACGGATTTCCTTTTTCGTCGAAAAACTTTACAAAATCAATTTCTTTTGCATTTATTTTATTCATCCGTTTTCATCGGAATCCATTTTCCGTCGAAAAACTTCACAAAATCAATTTCTTTTGCATTTATTTTATTCATCCATTTTCGACGGAATTCATTTTCCATCAAAAATCTTCGACAGAATCCATTTTTCGTCGAAAAACTTCACAAAATTAATTTCTTTTGCATTTATTTTATTCATCAGTTTTCGACGAAATCCGTTTTCTTTCGAAAAACTTTACAAAATCTATTTCTTTTTCAATTTATTTTATTAATCCGTTTTCCGTCAAAAATCTTCGACGGATTTCCTTTTTCATCGAAAAACTTCGCAAAAACAATTTCTTTTGCATTTATTTTATTAATCCGTTTTCAACGGAATCCATTTTCCTTCGAAAAACAACACAAAAATTAAATTCTTTTGATATTATTTTATTCATCCATTTTCGTCAGAATCCGTTTTCCGTCAAAAATCTTCTAAGGAATCCATTTTCCGTTGAAAAACTTCAAAAAATCAATTTCTTTTGCATTTATTTTATTAATCCGTTTTCGACGGAATTCATTTTCCATCAAAAAACTTCACAAAATCAGTTTCTTTTGCATTTATTTTATTCATCCGTTTTCGACGGAATACATTTTCCGTCAAAAATCTTCGACGGAATCCATTTTCCGTTGAAAACTTCACAAAGTCAATTTCTTTTATTTATCCATTTTCGACGGAATCCGTTTTCCATCAAAAAACTTCGCAAAAAAATTTCTTTTGAATTTATTTTATTCATCCATTTTCGACGGAATCCATTTTCCATCAAAAAACTTCACAAAATCAATTTCTTTTGCATTTATTTTATTCATCCGTTTTCGGCGGAATACATTTTCCGTCAAAAAACTTGACAATATGAATTTCTTTTCCATTTATCTTATTCATTCGTTTTCGACGGAATTCATTTTCCGTCGAATAACTTCACAAAACCAATTTCTTTTTCATTTATTTTATTCATCCATTTTCGACGGAATCCATTTTCCGTCGAAAACTTCACAAAAGAAATTTCTTTTGACGGCATGCACGCGATGGAAGCATCCGGTAGCGCTATGTCCATCTTGCTAGGCATGATCAAGAACCAGCCCTCTCCGCCGTCAATTCCTTTCACAACTTGTTCAGTCGTGATTCATCCTGGTGCCTCCACAAGATCAACGATGCACGTAAGGCAATAACAGCCGGGACCGGGGTAAGTCCCCAAAATGAACCACCGCACATGCATCAACGATGCTAAATCATCATCACGTTATTATGGGAATTCGACCTCAATGCAACGGGACATGGGCCCGAGCGCATTGAGAAGGAATTCCCCCGAAACACTTCCTACTCAGGCAACTCGGCAGTCATCGCAATTGTACCGAATGGGCGACGTTCGGTTGTGGATGCGAAAGGAATCAAGCACCCACGTGGGATGCCCCGGGATCCATTGCTCTTGCATCGTCGATGGCTGAACGAGCCATGCCACATTGTCGTGGGAACTCAACCTCAACACAGCGGGACATTGGTACGCACGACATTGCTCCTAGCAGGCGTCAAAGGCCTAACCCACCTCCCTCGGTGATGTACACAATACCTAGGACGCACAAACATGCGAAGGCTTGCACGAGCTCTAGGGAGAGCCCCTATGGTGCCCCTACACAGCCCACCGCAGGCGTGGGAAGGCAGGCAGCTGCTTCCCCCTATAATAGCCTTATATGCAGTTGCCAGTTTTGCACAAGTAGATACCTTTTTTCTGAGGAGGAAGAAGTCCAAATTCGGACCTAGAAATTAAATTTTGGTCTGATTTTTTGCATGCATTCTTGTAAAAACCATATCTTACTGTTCCCAAAGTTTCATGATTTTTCTCCATGGGATTAAAATTTAATATTAATTTTTCCAGAGACGCGATTTGAAAAAATCCAAAAAATGGAAAATCATACCCTAGGCATCGAATTTTGATCTGGTTTTTTGCAAGCATCCATGCTTAAATATATCCAACATCCCCTCCAAGTTTCATTGGATTTCATGGAAGGATTGTTTTTTAATAAATTTTTGGAGCCTATGCCTCCTCCCCCCATATAATAGCCTTATATGCAGTTACCAGTTTTGCACAACTAGACTCTTTTTTTGCAAGGAGGAAGAAGTCCAAATTCGGACCTAGAAATTGAATTTCAGTCTGATTTTTTGCATACATGCTTGGAAAAACCATATCTTACTATTCCCAAAGTTTCATGATTTTTCTCCACGAGATTAATTTAATATTAATTTTTCAAGAGGCGTAATTTGAGAAAATCCGAAAAAATGGAAAATCGTTCCCAGACATCGAATCTTGATTAGCCAAGAGTTTGTGTGTGGTGCTCCCACGATTTTTGAGTTCCTCAAACCCATTTGATAGTTTTTCTACATTTGTTTTGGTCAATTTTTAGTGTAGTCTATCATCGGGTGCACCAGAAAGAGCCGCAGTGCACCAGAATGAGCCGGGGTGCACCATGGGCTAGCCGCGGTGCACAAAAATGAGGCGTGGTGGACTACTGGCTAGCCATTGTGCACCAGAATGAGCCGTGGTGCACCCTGGGATAGTCGCGGTGCCCCAAAATGAGCCGTGGTGCACCATGGGCTAGCCGAGGTGCACAAAAATGAGCCGCGGTGCAGCAGAATGAGCCGTCGTGCACCATGGGTTAGCCGCGGTGCACCGGAATGAGCCGTGGTGAACCACAATGAGCCGTGGTGCACCATGGGCTAGCCGCAGTGGACCAGAATCAGCGGCGATGCACCAGAATTGAGTCATGGTGCACCATGGGCTAGCCGCGGTACACCAGAATGAGCTATGGTGCACCAGAATGAGCCGTTGTTCACTATGGGCTAGCCACGGTGCACCAGAATGAGCCGTTGTGCACTATGGGCTAGCCGCAGTGCACGAGAATGAGCTATGGTGTACCTGAATGAGCCGTGGTGCACCATGGGCTAGTCGCGTTGCACCAGAATGTGCCGGGGTGCACCAAAATGAGTCGTGGTGCACCATGGGCTAGCCGTTGTGCACTAGAATGATCCGCGGTGCACCAGAATGAGTCGTGGTGCGCCATGGGCTAGCCGCTGTGCACCAAAATTAGCCTTGTTGCTCCGTGGGCTAGCCGCTGTGCACCAGAATGAGCTGTGGTTCACCAGAATGAGCCGTGGTGCACCATGGGCTAGCCGCAGTGCACCAGAATGAGCCGTGGTGTACCATTGGCTAGCGGCGGTGCACCAGAAGGAGCCGTGGTGCACCATGGGCTAGCTGCAGTGCACTAGAATGAGTCGTGGTGCCCCATGGGCTAGCCGTGGTGCACCAGAATGAGCCGGGGAGCACCAGAACGAGCCGTGGTTCACCATGGGCAAGCAGAGGTGCACCAGAATGAGCCGTGGTGCACCATGTGCTAGCTGTGGTGCACAATCGAGATGATGACATTTTAAATTTATAGGGGAGTTTTGTTGCAATGGTGCACCAGAATGAGCAATGGTGCACCAGAATGAGCTGCGGTGCACCAGAATGAATCGTGGTGCACCATAGGCTAGCCGCGGTGCACCAGAATGAGCCTTAGAGCTCCGTGGGCTAGCCGCTGTGCACCAGAATGAGCCGAGGTTCACCAGAATGAGCCGTGGTGCACCACGGGCTAGAAGCGGTGCACCAGAATGAGCCGTGGTGCACCATAGGTTAGCCGCGGTGCACCAGAATGAGCCGTGGTGCACCATGGGCTAGTCGCAGTGCACTAGAATGAGTCGTGGTGCACCAAGGGCTAGCCGCGGTGCACCAGAATGAGCAGGGGAGCACCACAATGAGCCGTGGTTCACCATGGGCTAGCCGCGGTGCACCAGAATGAGTCGTGGTGCACCATGGGCAAGCCGCGGTGCACCAGAATGAGCCGCAGTGCACCAGAATGAGCCGTGGTGCACCATGGGCTAGCCGCGGTGCACCAGAATGAGGCATGGTGGACCATTGGCTAGCCGCGGTGCACCAGAATAAGCCGTGGTGCACCATGGGGTAGCCGCGGTGCAAAAGAATGAGCTGTGGTGCACCATGGGTTAGCCGAGGTGCACCAGAATAAGCCGTGGTGCACCATGGGTTAGCCGCGGTGCACCAGAATGAGCCGTGGTGCACCCGAATTAGCCGTCGTGCACAATGGGTTAGTCGCGGTGCACCGGAATGAGCCGTGGTGCATCGCAATGAGCCGTGGAGCACCAAAATCGATGGTGGCCATCCGATCAAAGACTAACCAGAGAATCGTTACCTCCATCCCATTTTTGCCAAATTCCATCGTTTAGACCACTTTTTCGGGGCCCGGAATATTTTTGATCAATCCCTGAACAAGTGAAAATTGAGAAAATCCGAAAAAAATGGAAAAGCATACCCCGGCATTGAATTTTGAGCTGGTTTTTTTGCAGGCGTCCATAATTAAATATATCCAACATCCCCTCCAAGTCTCATTGGATTTCATGGTGAATTTTTTCATTGATCTGAATATGCATGCTCCCCCTAACCTATAGGAACCTTGCCTTGTATGCAACTGCCAAGGCTTTGTGTGTGGTGCTTCACGATTTTTGGGTTCCTCCAACTTTTTTGATAGTGTTTTTGCATTTGTTTTGGTCAATTTTTAGTGTAGTCTATCATCGGTTGCACCGCGTCAGGCACCGGGTGCACCGCGTCCGACACCAGGTCAAGCATCAGGCGCATCTCGTCAGGCACCGAGTCAAGAATAAGGTGCACCAAGTCATGCATCCGGGGCATCTCGTCGTGCACCAGGTGCACAACCCACCGCGGGTGTGGGAAGGCAGGCAACTGCTCCCCCCTATAATAGCCTTATTTGCAGTTGCCAGTTTTGCACAAGTAAATACCTTTTTTCTGAGGAGGAAGAAGTCCAAATTCGGACCTAGAAATTGAATTTCGGTCTGATTTTTTGAATGCATGCTTGGAAAAACCATATCTTACTCTTCCCAAAGTCCCATGATTTTCTCCATTGGATTAATTTAATATTAATTTTTCAAGAGCGTAATTTGAGAAAATCCGAAAAAATGGAAAATCGTACCTAGACATTGAATTATGATCTGATTTTTTGTAAACATTCATGCTTAAATATATCCAAAATCCTCTCCAAGTTTCATTGGATTTCATGGAAGGATTGATTTTAATGAATTTTTAGAGCCTATGCCTCCTCCCCCCATATAATAGGCTTATATGCATTTGCCAATTTTGCACAAGTAGACTCCTTTTTTGCGAGGAGGAAGAAGGCCCAATTTGTAGAGGGTGGCCATCCGATCAAAACTAACGATAGAATCGTTACCCACACCCTATTTTTGCCAAATTCCATCGTTTAGACCACTTTTTCGGTGCCCGAAATATTTTTTATCATTCCCTAAACAAGCGAAAATTGAGAAAATCTGAAAAAATGGAAGCGCATACCCCAACATCGAATTTTGAGCTGCTTTTTTGCAGGCATCCATACTTAAATATATCCAACATCCCCTCCAAGTTTCATTGGATTTCATGGAGAATTTTTACATTGATCTGAATATGCCTGCTCCCCCCTAACCTATAGGAACCTTGCCTTGTATGCAACTGCCAAGACTTTGTGTGTGGTTCTCCCACGATTTTTTAGTTCCTCCAACTCATTTGATAGTGTTTTTGCATTTGTTTTGGTCAATTTTTAGTGTAGTCTATCATCGAGTGCACCGCGTCAGGCACCGGGTGCACCACGTCCGGCACCAGGCGCATCTCGTCAGGCACCTGGTGCATAGGGATGTGCAAAAAATCGAAAAGAACTGAACCACATTAAGAACCACACTAAACTGAACCAAAATAACCGGTTTTTTTAAACTGGTTCGGAAAGTTGAACCACTTCTATTATTTAAAATAATCCAATTAAGATCCATTTTAAAACTGATTTTAAACCGGGTCGAACCAAACCAACCCGTTTATATGATATCACTCATCGACCATCGTTCCTAATTGAATCATATTTTTCTTCACCTCATGAACCCTAAATTCACAGTTCACCGTCTAAATCATTTCTCATCAGTCTCACTCTTCATTTCTCCTCCTCTCTCTTCTTCAGCTCATAAACCCTAAGTTCACATCGATTAATAGGCACTACAGCTCATGTTTGTGTTTTTTGAGTTAGGTTAGTGAAAAGGGGTTCGGTTTTGAAAAGCGACGGTCGGAGATTGAGTTAAGGAATAGAAGGAGGCAGTGATTTTGTGAAGAAACGTTCAGTAGGTAATAATTATTTTGAGAACTTCTTCAACAATCTAAGATTTTAATTAAATCATGTTTGTTTTTATGTCTTACTCTGTTCCCCTTATTTTGTGATTTTGTTGGACTGTGTAATGTTTTAAGTTGCATGAGGGTTTTCAGCGCTCGGTGCTTTCGGTACCCTTTTTGGATTTTAAATTAAAAGATGACTCCACTAGGGACTGTGGTAGTTGAAACCTTTAATTTTGCTGCAGATGCGTGACACTCTTTTCTTCTTTTTCCTGTAATTTATGGTTCAAAAGTGAAGATATAATAAATTTGTGATGACCATGTCCAGTTGGGGAAAAACATGAGAAAAAGGTCATTTTAAAGCCCTTTCTGAAAATTGTATAATGAGGACAGTAAGTTGGACATTCAAATATAAGCTTCACATAAAAAAGGGCATTCAGAAATGTCCTTGGACTAATTGAACCCGAGGAACATCAAGTGCCAGGCAATTAAACTTTGTTAAAGAGGTAAAACTCATGTGGAAACTTCTAATTCAACTTAAACTGAAGTTACCAGAGCCAGTATCATACAGTTGAATTATGGGCATTAAATAGTAAAACTGATTTAAACTTGCTAAGTTACTGTCCCACTAAGGCTAAACTCACATGAGACATTAAAGTGATTAAACATTTAGTGATTTACTTTTTTTTAATTACTTGTTCTTATAATGTGTTTTCCTTTTCTTTCTGTCATGGTAAATGTTCTATTATCCCGTTGTTACATTCTCATCTATGGCATTACTTCCGTTGAGAAAGACTGTCATCTAATTTCCATGGAGATTCTGTTTATTCTCCTGTCTCAGTTTCATGCTTTAATTTTGCAGGTACAAGAACACAATCATCCTCATATACTTCTTCTGCAAATTGGAAACACATTCTGCAAACTCCCAGGTGGTCATCTCAAGCCAGGAGAAAATGGTAAGATCTTACTTCCTTTGAATATGATAATCCGCAAATAGCTGCTTGCAATTATCCTAATGTACTTTTCTTTTTGGGCTGTTATTTAACTTTCTTTGCAGAAATTGAGGGCTTGAAGAGAAAGTTGACTAGCAAGCTTGGTGCTAATTCATCGTCTCTTGTGCCTGACTGGCAGGTATTATTGCTTACTTTTAAATGTATGGACTCAGATTTATTCTGGTTTAATTTTTTTACAAATAGATTTGTCCACACGCAACGCATGCAAGATAGTTGTCATGTTTTTTTTTTTCCAGCCAATAGCTTCTGTTGTATGAGCTGATATATATCAGAAGTATGTACTCTATGATTGATTTAATTTTGAGATGATTCACTTTTTTTCATATCGTAAGAATTTAATTAGCTAGTTCGGGACAGAGTTTCTGTTAATCACTTCTTCAGAAAACACCATAAAGCTTGGAATATAGAAGCAACCATAGGATAATACTCTTTTATTAGAATAAATTCATAGATACAACAATCTCATATCCCCTGATCAACTTAAATAAATTCATCACCAGTATTCACTCCTTTCTCACAACACATCGTAACACTTAGATATATATAATATATGTAGCATAGTAGATGGTAAATTCAGATCATATTCTGGTTTTATGTTGTCAATAAAGTCTCAAGAACTGCTCCAAGAACAAGGGGCACCCACTTTCCAAACACGTTGATTTTAACAGTGCCAGAGTTCTGGTTTGTGGGATTAATCTGAGATGATTCTGAGGAATCTGGAGATAATGGTTTCTCCTTATCAGGTTTAGGAGCCTTTGCTGATCACCAAAAAAAAAGAATATTTACTGTGATGTTCAATGTCCTTGGGTCATCCACAGCTCTAATGGTGTAGGTTCCAATGTCCTCCTCCTTGTTGAAGATTGCTGAACGTACGTATTCAAGAGAAAAGTGCAAATTACAGCGAGGCACAGTGATAAAAGCGGGGTAAATATGTAGGTAGGGTAGGTAATGTTATGTTACCTTTGGGATTTCCATCGCCTAAGATAATGACTTTGTCTTTGGGTGGAGGTGGAGCTGTGGCTACTGGTTGAGCCAAAGTGGGAAGAAAATAGCTAGCAAAGCAGTTGCTGGACACGTATGTGTAGGGTATGCCTTCGGCTTCAATGCTACGCCGAATTTGGACTTTGACAGCAAATGCAGATTTAGCTGGCTCCACTGCATGGACACGATCCACGTCGTTCCCGAATTCCGAAGGGAAAAATCTCTAGGGACAACATGTTATTCCTACTTTAGAATGCATGTAAGGTGGAATTGTAATCTGCATAGGAATTTTGTATTCATAACAAATTAAGTTTGACATAAGTTAGAACCAATTATCTCATCCTTTTGGTGACATTTTGAAATTTGCAGAACTCCATTTTCTAACAGAACATAAAGTGTAACTTGGCATTGTAAGAACTTTATTTATTATTTGGATTCTAACTTGTTTTTCTGTTGTATTTCTTTACATGCTTGTTCCAGTCAGCTTCTGCCTTTGCACCAATAGCAAATCCTACAAATTGTCCTTGGGGAGAGAAGGCATTCACAAATTATCTAGGTGGCAATAAATCTGATTAGGAGGTAAGTTATAAGGGAAAATGACATGTTCGCATAATTACACATATGCACAGTTTTTATACCAAACAGTCCTATATGTATCTCAAACAGAATATTACTTACACTATCCATGTATTAACTTAAGCTCTTAATTATTTTCCGAATAGCTGAAATATATCATCATATATGTCTTTTGCCTTTTGCCCAATTTAGTAGACAATCTCTTTTTCAGGTGAAACACCGGGATGGAATCAATAGGTATTCAAGATGAAAAAGGGAAGTTGAAGAAGTTTCTTGCTATGCATTGTACAAGAGTTTGCCTCACCACGGACACTTGGACATCATGTCAAAATATGTGTTATATGTGTTTGACTGCACACTTTGTTGATAAAAATTGGAAGCTGCACAAGAAGATTTTAAACTTTTGCCAAGTCAAAAGTCATTCTGGAGAAGTTATGGCTAAAACTGTTTTGTCATGCTTGAATGACTGGGGGTTGAATCGTGTGTTTAGTTTGACAGTTGACAATGCTACATCGAATGATACTGGGGTTCAAAACCTAAAGAAGAGTTTAATGCTTCAGAGCAACTTAGTTTTGAAGGGAGATCATATTCACATGAGGTGTTTTGCACATATTTTGAACCTAATAGTGAAGGATGGATTGAAAGATATGGACGATTCCATTTTAAGAATCCGTGCTGCAGTTAAATACATTAGATCTTCTCCATCCAGGTTTGAAAAATTCAAGGCGTGTGTAGAAAAGCAAAAGATTGAATACAAGGGTGCACCTAGTTTAGATGTTGAAACTAGATGGAATTCAACTTATCTTATGTTAGAGGCAGCTTTGAAGCACGAAAGGGCATTTGAGCAGCTTGAATTGCAAGATAAAAATTATTTTCATGAGTTAGAAAAAGGCAAGGGTGTGCCTAGATATGAAGACTGGTTCTATGCTCGGTTAATTTTGCCATTTTTAAAGATCTTCTATCGAGTTACTTTGTCTGTTTCTGGTACTTCTTATGTTACCAGTAATAGATATATGATAGAGGTATTCAAAATTGGAAAGAAGATTCGGCAGATGTGCGAGTCCAATGATTCAAGTGTAAGTGAGATGGCTCAAAAGATGAAGAAAAAATATGATAAGTATTGGGGAAATCCTGATAATCTGAATATGTTGTTGCTGATTGCAGTTGTACTGGATCCTAGGTGCAAAATGAGTTTCTTACATTGGTCTATTAAAGATAGTTTTAATAGTGGTGAGGCAGCTGGCTTGAGAGAGAAGTTAGAGAGGTGTTTGAAGTCCATTTTTGAAGAATATATTGGCAAGGAAGGGGTATCTCAAGATAATTCACAGGAAACACAGTTCGATGATGATGATGATGATGATGATGATGATTTTGTTAATCATTTTCAGCAAACAACTGGGCATAAATCAAATGCTAAATCTGAATTAAATAAGTACATGGATGAAGCTATAGAGAACTATTCAGATTTTGATATCTTGACTTGGTGGAAAGCAAATTCAAGTCGATTTCCAATACTTGCAAGCATTGCTAGAGAGGTGTTAGCTATACCTGTCTCTACTGTAGCCTCTGAGTCAGCATTTAGCACTGGAGGAAGGGTACTTGATCCTTACCGTAGTAGATTAACAGCTAAAACAGTGGAAGCGCTTGTCTGCACACAAGACTGGGTAAAACGAACACCTTTTTTGGAGCTTTCAAATGAAGACCTTGAGGAGCTTGAGAAAATTGAGGAAGGTAAGATAATAAAATTAATTAAGATGTTTTTATTATATTGTGATTTAATAATTAATCAGATTTTGATTTTTTTTTGAAGAGATGGTTTCCCAACAAGATGCTACCTGTTCGACCTCAGCTGCTCTTGATATTGATTGACCATTGTTTATTTTCAGTTGAATTGTGTTTCAAAAATCAATTGTAATTGGTGGATTGTAAAAGTCACTGCTTTTTCAGTTTGATTTTCTGCTTATGAAGCTTTTGCTTTATGAATTACAATACCTCCCATATGGCTGGCACTTTTGAATAGTTTGTAACAGCAAAATGATCTATACACATTATCATATGGGCTCTGGTTAGTTCTTTTGCTTCTCTTGTTTGTCCTTTATCATACCTGGTCTTGACTATTCATGCCATCTTTAATTTTGTTTGGCTAAATTGAGCTGTGAGTCCTCTGGTTCTTTGCAACTTTTTATTGATCTACAAAACTAATCATGAAGTTGTAGTTGTATTACTGTATACCTTGTCTTACTGTATTTGTTCAGATATAAGCTTGATGAAGTGAAGGCACTTGAGAAGAGTTTTGAGGTTGGGAACAAGCTTGAACCTGAAAGGAAAATGTAGCTTGCTAAGGCTCTTGGTTTGCAACCAAGACAGATTGCTATATGGTTCTAGAACAGAAGGGCAAGGTGGAAAACCAAGCAACTTGAGAAGGAATATGTAGTTCTCAAGAAACAATTTGAAGCTGTTAAGGTTGATAATGATACCCTTAAGGCTCAGAACTAGAAACTACATGCAGAGGTAATTGTACCATTGCTAGTTTAATTGGATCTTTGAATTTTTCAATACTATAGTCTCTTTCTAGATATATATCATATTAGTAATATGGTTTTGGAAAAAAAAAAAATAGAACTTAATAGGATCTTGGGGGTTACAATTGAATACCAATTAACTTGGATGTTTTGGTCTTGATTCAAATATTCAATAGTAGAGTGTGACATGATTCCAATTTCAAATGTTTATTCTTGGTTTTTTCTTTTTTTCTGGGTTCTATGCAGGGGCTATCTAAAGCTAGCTCCATTGGGGAGGTTTCTATAAACTTTGCTGATTATGTCGAGGCCACAAAGCCCTCCGTTGTTTCTCTTCCCATCAAGAATTCTCATTGTGATGCTGTTTTGCATGTTAGTATTTGCTTTCTCAAATTTTCTTCTTATTTTTTTTGTCCAGATATAAAGTTGCTTGAAATTTCAGGGAAACCTGATCAAAAGTTTGAGTAAAACACAAGTCAAAGCAACATTGATCTCATTAAACATGATGAAATCAGTCTTTGCAGGTTACCATAACTCCTAATCGGATTAACAAGTGATCCAAAGTGGACAGTACTGATCAAGAAACAGAACCAAATAGATCAGATAATTAGTTCCAGTGTCATCATTTGTATCCTATGCTGTAGCCTGTAGATAGCAATTGTATGTTATTTACTAATAGTAAATTTTTAATTAAAACTAGTTGACTACTTATAATTTCACTTGAGTTTTCAAATAAGTCCCATGGTTTGGCTCATAGACTTTGTTAATGGATGTTTACAGTAAGTTACAAGTCATTCTGTATTGTTGTTAATTGAAATGTTTCAAAGATTTGCGAATACAATTTTACAATTAATAATGACATAGTATTCTTTTTACTGAACGTTACTTAGACAGGTTCACAACATAGAAGAAATAGCACCATTAAATGCTATTAGAAAAAAAATCTTCTTTAAAACCGGTTCAGAACCGGTTCGGAAGTGGTTCGGAACCGGTTCGGAAGTGGTTCGGTACCGGTTCGGAACCGGTTCAGAAGTGGTTCTAGTTCGAAACCGGTTTGAAACCAGTTCATAAGTGGTTCGGGTCGAACCGGTTCCGAACCGGTTCGAACCGGTTTTGACCCGAACCGAACCAATTTCATTTTTAAAAAAACCGGTTCAAAGAACCGACCTGGTTTTAAACCGGTTCGGTTCGATTCTCTAAAAAATGCGGTTCTGGTCGACCCATGCCCATCCCTACTGGTGCACCACTCCATGCACCTCGTCAGGCATCGAGTCAAGCATAGGGTGCACCATGCCTGGCGGTCGAGGCACCACGTCAGGCACCACGCGCGCCTCATGGGGCACCATGTCAAGCATCCGGGGCATCTCGTCAGGCACCAGGTGCACAGCCCACCGTGGGCATGGGAAGGCAGGCAGCTGCTCCCCCTATAATAGCCTTACATGTAGTTGCCAGTTTTGCACAAGTAAATACCTTTTTTCTGAGGAGGAAGAAGTCCAAATTCGGACCTATAAATTGAATTTTGGTCTGATTTTTTGCATGCATACTTGGAAAAACCATATCTTATTATTCCCAAAGTCTCATGATTTTTCTCCATGGGATTAATTTAATATTAATTTTTCAAGAGGCTTAATTTGAGAAAATTCGTAAAAATGGAAAATCGTACCCAAGCACCGAATTTTGATCTAGTTTTTTGCAAGAATCCATGCTTAAATATATCCAACATCCTCTCCAAGTTTCATTGGATTTCATGGAAGGATTGATTTTTAATGAATCTTTGGAGCCTATGCCTCCTCCCCCCATATAATAGGCTCTTCTGCCTTACGGTGTTCACCAACGGCACGTGCCTCTGGGGGGCCGGGGCCTCCGACTACAGGTCGGCAAACAAGCGATGGGCGCACGCATCGCTTCTAGCCCGGATTCTGACTTAGAGGCATTTAGTCATAATCCAACGCTCGGTAGCTTTGCGCCATAAGTTTTTCAACCAAGTGCGATGACCAATTATGCGATGACCCACAGCGGCTATGGGAACCGAGATCGAAGATGCTGAGAGCGGCGAGTCAATTAAGAAGCCGGATAGAGAGGATAAGGAAGAAGACGAGATGTCGAAGGAGCTTGAGAAGCCAGCAAAGGAACGAGAAGCGTGGAATCTGAGATGCTTGACGGAGTTAATTATGTTGGAAGGTGTTAGATGTTTTTTAGTCAGTGATCAATATTGAAGAAAACAAGCGCGATCAGAAAGTTGAAGAAAAGCAGAAGCAACGCGAAGAAAGAAAGAAGAATTTAAAATTTATGGGGGAGTTTTGTTGGGATAAATCTTAAATGTTCATTTTTTATTTTAAATGTCTGAATGGGGTGCCCACAGGCCGACGCAAGGAACGCGCGGTGTCGGAGCATGCTGTGAGGCGCTCGCTGCCGTCCACAATCGAGATGATGACATCTCCGCAAGCATTTCGAAATCCCGGGCTTTGGCCACCATCGCAATCCGCGTCGGTCAATGCCCCGAGTCGATTGGCAGATCGGCTCTCACCGTTCCACATCCGACCGGGGCACATCGCCGTCCCCCATCCACTTCCCTCCCGACAATTTCAAGCACTATTTCACTCTCTTTTCAAAGTCCTTTTCATCTTTCCCTCGCGGTACTTGTTCACTATCGGTCTCTCCTCAGTATTTCGCCTTGGACGGACGCGAGTACCATTTCACAGGTAGTCAGCACAGGAAGCGCGAACGAACACCAGAGCCGCAACGGGACACTTGGTGACGCTGGAGAGGGTTACGTGCAGACCGTTCGATGCATAAGCATGGAGCCGGCTAGCACAAACAACCCAACCACCACTCACACGGTCTCGTGTTCAGTGCTACCCAACACCACAAAATGAACCACAACCCACATTGCCTACGGCATGCACGTGATGGAAGCATCCGGTAGTGCCATGTCCATCTCGCTAGGCATGATCGATACCATCAAGAACCAGCCCTCGCCGCCGCCAATTCCCTTCACAACTTGTTCAGTCGTGATTCATCCGGGTGCCTCCACAAGATCAACGATGCACGTAAGGCAATAACAGCCGGGACCGGGGTAAGTCCCCAAAACGCACCGCCGCGCATGCATCAACGACGCTAAATCATCAACGTTAAGTTGTTATGGGAATTCGACCTCAATGCAACGGGACATGGGCCCATTTGATAGTGTTTCTGCATTTGTTTTGGTCAATTTTTAGTGTAGTCTATCATCGGGTGCACCAGAAAGAGCCGCAGTGCACCAGAATGAGCCTGGGTGCACCATGGGCTAGCCGCGGTGCACAAAAATGAGGCGTGGTGGACTACTGGCTAGCCACGGTGCACCAGAATGAGCCGTGGTGCACCCTGGGATAGCCACGGTGCCCCAGAATGAGCCGTGGTGCACCATGGGCTAGCCGAGGTGCACAAAAATGAGCCGCGGTGCAGCAGAATGAGCCATGGTGCACCCGAATGAGTCGTCGTGCACCATGGGTTAGCTGCGGTGCACCGGAATGAGCCGTGGTGCACCGCAATTAGCCGTGGTGCACCATGGGCTAGCCGCGGTGCACCAGAATGAGCCGCGGTGCACCAGAATGAGTCGTGGTGCACCATGGGCTAGCCGCGGTACACTAGAATAAGCTATGGTGCACCAGAATGAGTCGTTGTGCACTATGGGCTAGCCACGGTGTTTAAGAACTTCATAGTTTATTGAATAAACAACATAAATTGAAAAGGTTCTCTTACAACTTTGACTAGATGCTGCTGCAGGAAGGGCAGGGATGTTGACAACTGCAGTCCCAATAAGGTAGAATCATCAAAAGTTTACAAAAGGAATAGAACATTTTATATAAGAATGAATTAAAATAAAAGAGTTGTGAAATAATAATAATATATATCATGCTGCATTGCTGGCAATATGTGGGTACTCTTACCTTTTTTTTTGGAGGGGGTTGTCGATTTCTTCTTTGTTTGTTCTATAGTCTATACTAAAACATCACTTGTCATAATTAAGCTAAAACAAAACACCAAAACATTTTAATTCAACTTTAAAATATACCAGTTCCGCAACTGCATGTGTATTAGTCTTAGAATATTATTATACCTAACATATATGAACATGTGCATAAATTAGTGTAAGTATCACCTCTCTTTCATTCTGTCACCTAGATGATTTGTGAATGCCTTCTCTCCCCAAGGACAATTTGTAGGATTTGCTATTGGTGCAAAGGCAGAAGCTGACTGGAACAAGCATGTAAAGAGATACAATAGAAAAATAAGTTAGAATCCAAATAATAAATAAAGTTCTTACAATGCCAAGTGACATTTTATGCTCTGTTAGAAAATGGAGTTATGCAAATTTCAAAATGTCACCAAAAGGATGAGATAATTGGTTCTAACTTATAACAAACTTAATTTGTTATGAATACAAAATTCCTATGCAGATTACAATTCCACCTTACATGCATTTTGAACAATAAACTGAAAATGATTTGTTAATTTTCTCAAAATCATTCATGACAATAACATAATAACTTGAAGTAGATAACAGAAAACTGTTAGTTGCAGTATATGAAAGTAAACTGGCCTTTGAAGGCCGATGCATGTAAGGTGTAAAAACAAAATTTTTACTGCGGAGCATACATGCACACATAGGTTCATGCTCTAAGACAGCATGATGTTACCTTGTTTTTGGCCTGATCAGTCAGGGAGATCAGATGTCAGGCTTGAAGGGTTCAAACCCTCTAATGGTGATCCACACCACCGTTCGTCAATGATGCAAGAACCCCTTCTTGAAAGCCACCAGATGAACACCACAGTGAAGCTTGCTATGCGCACAAGTGGTGAAGGTGGAGGCTAGGTATTCTGTTTGGAAAGGTGTAGTGAACTACCCTACAGAATGGTGCATCAGATGAAGGAGAGTTGGCTAGGTTTTCATGACCAAAACCCTAAGGTGAGGAGCCAGTATATATGCGCACACCTTCATGAGAGGAGGAGAGAATTTAATTCATTCAAAATGAAAACCAACTTTCAAACACATTTGAAATTTGCCCATGGAACAGGGGAGGATAAGGTGGAGCTGTTGCAAAACCAATTTTGTCAGCAACCTCCAATCTTATCCTCATGAAATTAAGTTCAAAATAATTTAAACTTAAATTCATAAACTATCATATAGTATACTTTTCATGCGCATAATTCAGCCCTAGAAGGGGTCCAAATATATTGAGTAATTGCATTCAAAATTTGAATCAACTCACCCACTGATTCCCTCAACCACCAAATCTGAATGGAGCTTTGTTTTAAGTGATAAGATGACATCCTTATCACTCAAATTTGCGCACCAAACAGCCCAAGGATGTGCTCCAAAGATGCTTCTTGATCCAAGGAATATGCTCCAATAAGATCCTGTCTTATCCTTTTGTTATGAAACAACTTTTCAAAGTCAATTCAAATTCGAATTCAAACACTTGAATTCAAATGTTCAAACATTCAAATTCAAAATTCAAAATTCAAAATTTCAAATTTCAAATTCAAAATTCAAATTTCAAAATTCAAATTCCAAATTCAAATTTCAAAATCCGAATTTCGAAATTCAAATTCCAAATTCAAATTTCAAAATTCCAATTTCCAATTCAAAATTCGAAATTCAAATATTTGATTTTTAATTTAACTAATTAAATTAATTAGTAATGGCTTGGACTATCCAACCCATTACTAAGCTCCATGCACCACCCACCCATTTAGGTGGGCTTCCAAACAGCTTCTTGGGCTAACAACCATTATTAGGCCCAATACCTTTAAAGCTAGTCCATCATGACTACAAGGTGTTAGTGTGTGACCCATTAGGTCCAACTTAGCTCCTGACATAACTGGGCTTGGGCCCAATAAGCCCACAACCCAATTAATGACAACACAGAGCATTAGCAATGCTTTGTTGCCCCAGAACTAGTCAGATTAATGACTTGATCATCCTTTTGCACATATTTGGTTACCGTATGTATTTCCCTTCGTCTCGGTTATCTTCCCATTAACCTAGGGTAAGGAAATGTATCAACCCCTGCGGTCTAGGGTAAGCTTTATTCAAAATAGGGAATCTTCAATTTACTGACTCTAAAGGAAGATCATCTCATGATCTCTTTTACTATGCTTAGATTCCCGAGTCCCTGTAAATGTCATCCTGATTTCTCCGGTTTACAGATAACCTAATCTCTCACAGAGATTTGATGAATTCCTTCAGCTTATTACCCTAGCCCTGTGCCCTTTAAGGACACGCCTAACAGTATACCTATGAGTCTCCATGTTTCAGGCAGACAAGACATACAATCAAAACATGCCTTCAAGAACACAGTCTACGTAATAACTTCTGGTCTAAGGAAAGACATACCCAAACATAAAGAGATTACTCTAATGACACTATCTGTGAGATTTCCTCATAGAGTCTCTTTTTGGGTCTGTTCAGTGCGAGCTATACTCTTATAGGTCCACCCACGACTTTAGCTAAGATATCTCCATATCTGCAGCTCATGAGGTCTTTACCTTGTATCCATATACAAGTAGATAAGTCGTACTAGTCTTACTCGAGATCACTGATCCCCAAACTCAGTGTCTCTAGACTAGGAACATATACTTAGGAATAGACATGCAATATCCTTGAATCCTCATGATCGTGATCTCATCACAGATACTCAAGAGATACCTGTTCTATTCCAAGGGGTTTATTCAGTTCGTTCATATAATATTAACAGTAATATCGAGACATAATATGAAACTGAATAAATACTGCTTTCATTTATTTGCGACAAACAAAGTTCTACATCTAGTGTCCTTTATTTAATCAAAAGATTGTCTCTAGGACATCCATATACTAACAGTATACTGACCAGCCTTTATCTTCCGATTAATTAATAGTCCAGTGACTCGAGTGAGAGGGAAAAAAGAAAAAGAAAAATCCACATTATGTGTAATTGCCTACAACCTCCCTTAAATTATCTGATCCCACAAACTAGCATGAGGCAATGAGGATAAAGTCAGTTTAAGATTGGACATATAAAAGAGTTACAGTACAAATATAACAATAAGAAGGAATTCGACCTCCGCACATGCATCAACGATGCTAAATCATCATCAAGTTATTATGGGAATTCGACCTCAATGCAATGGGTCATGGGCCCGAGCGCATTGAGAAGGAATTCCCCCGAACCACGTCCCACTCAGGCAACTCGGCAGTCATCGCAATTGTGTCCCCAGGGCATCAGGAATCGAGAGGGACGCACCAAATGGGCGACGTTCGGTTGTGGATGCGAAAGGAATCAAGCACCCACGTGGGATGCCCCAGGATCCATTGCTCTTGCGTCGTCGATGGCTGAACGAGCCACGCCACATTGTCGTGGGAACTCAACCTCAACACAGCGGGACATTGGTGCGCACGACGTTGCTCCTAGCAGGCGTCAAAGGCCTAACCCACCTCCTTCGGTGATGTACACAATACCTAGGCCCCACAAGCATGGGAAGGCTTGCATGAGCTCTAGGGAGAGCCCCTATGGTGCCCCTACACAGCCCACCGCAGGCGTGGGAAGGCAGGCAGCTGCTTCCCCCTATAATAGCCTTATATGCAGTTGCCAGTTTTGCACAAGTAGATACCTTTTTCTGAGGAGGAAGAAGTCCAAATTTGGACCTAGAAATTAAATTTCGGTCTGATTTTTTGCATGTATTCTTGTAAAAACCATATCTTGCTGTTCCCAAAGTCTCATGATTTTTCTAGATGGGATTAATCTAATATTAATTTTTCAAGAGGCATGATTTGAGAAAATCCAAAAAAATGGAAAATCGTACCTAGGCATCGAATTTTGATCTGGTTTTTTGCAAGCACCCATGCTTAAATATATCCAACATCCCCTCCAAGTTTCATTGGATTTCATTGAAGGATTGTTTTTTAATAAATTTTTGGAGCCTATGCCTCCTCCCACCATATAATAGCCTTATATGCAGTTACCAGTTTTGCACAACTAGACTCCTTTTTTGCGAGGAGGAAGAAGTCCAAATTCGGACCTAGAAATTGAAATTCAGTCTGATTTTTTGTATACATGCTTGAAAAAACCATATCTTACTGTTCCCAAAGTTTCATGATTTTTCTCCATGGGATTAATTTAATATTAATTTTTCAAGAGGCGTAATTTGAGAAAATCCGAAAAAATGGAAAATCGTACCCAGGCATCGAATTTTGATTAGCCAAGAGTTTGTGTGTGGTGCTCCCACGATTTTTGAGTTCCTCAAACCCATTTGATAGTGTTTCTACATTTGTTTTGGTCAACTTTTAGTGTAGTCTATCATCGGGTGCACCAGAAAGAGCCGCAGTGCACCAGATTGCCGGGGTGCACCATGGGCTAGCCGCGGTGCACAAAAATGAGGCGTGGTGGACTACTGGCTAGCCACGGTGCACCAGAATGAACCGTGGTGCACCCTGGGATAGCCGAGGTGCCCCAAAATGAGCCGTGGTGCACCATAGGCTAGCCGAGGTGCACAAAAATGAGCCGCGGTGCAGCAGAATGAGCCGTCGTGCACCATGGGTTAGCCGCGGTGCACCGGAATAAGCCGTGGTGCACCGCAATGAGCCGTGGTGGACCATGGGCTAGCCGCAGTGCACCAGAATGAGCCGCGGTTCACCAGAATTAGGTCGTGGTGCACCATGGGCTAGCCGCGGTACACCAGAATGAGCGATGGTGCACCAGAATGAGCCGTTGTATACTATGGGCTAGCCACGGTGCACCAGAATGAGCCGGGGTGCACCATGGGCTAGCCGCAGTGCACCAGACTGAGCCGTGGTGTACCATGGGCTAGCGGCGGTGCACCAGAATGAGCCGTGGTGCACCATGGGTTAGCCGCAGTGCACTAGAATGAGTCGTGGTGCACCATGAGCTAGCCGCGGTGCACCAGAATGAGCCGGGGAGCACCAGAATGAGCCATGGTTCACCATAGGCTAGCCGCGGTGCACCAGAATTGAGTCGTGGTGCACCATGGGCAAGCAGCGGTTCACCAGAATGAGCAGCGGTGCACAAGAATAAGCCGCAGTGCACCAGAATGAGCCGTGGTGCACCATGGGCTAGCTGCAGTGCATAATCGAGATGATGACATTTAAAATTTATGGGGGAGTTTTGTTGCAATGGTGCACCAGAATGAGCAATGGTGCACCAGAATGAGCAATGGTGCACCAGAATGAGCTGCGGTGCACCAGAATGTATCGTGGTGCACCATGGGCTAGCCGCAGTGCACCAGAATGAGCCTTAGAGCTCCGTGGGCTAGCCGCTGTGCACCAGAATGAGCCGAGGTTCACCAGAATGAGCCGTGGTGCACCATGGGCTAGCCGCGGTGCACCAGAATGAGCCGTGGTGCACCGTGGGCTAGCGGCAGTGCACCAGAATGAGTCGTGGTACACCGTGGGCTAGCAGCGGTGCACCAGAATGAGCCGTGGTGCAACATGGGCTAGCCACAGTGCACTAGAATGAGCAGGGGAGCACCAGAATGAGTCGTGGTTCACCATGGGCTAGCCGCGGTGCACTAGAATGAGTCGTGGTGCACCATGGGCAAGCCGCGGTGCACCAGAATGAGCCGCAGTGCACCAGAATGAGCCGTGGTGCACCATGGGCTAGCCGCGGTGCACCAGAATGAGGCGTGGTGGACCATTGGCTAGCCGCGATGCACCAGAATGAGCCGTGGTGCACCATGGGATAGCCGCGGTGCAAAAGAATGAGCTATGGTGCACCATGGGCTAGCCGCGGTGCACCAGAATGAGTCGTGGTGAACCATGGGCAAGCCGCGGTGCACCAGAATGAGCCGCAGTGCACCAGAATGAGCCGTGGTGCACCATGGGCTAGACGCGGTGCTCCAGATTGAGGCGTGGTCGACCATTGGCTAGCCACGGTGCACCAGAATAAGCCGTGGTGCAAAAGAATGAGCTGTGGTGCACCATGGGCTAGCCGAGGTGCCCCAGAATGAGCCGTGGTGCACCGTGGGTTAGCCACGGTGCACCAGAATGAGTTGTGGTGCACCCGAATTAGCCGTCGTGCACCATGGGTTAGTCGCGATGCATCAGAATGAGCCGCGATGCACCGCAATGAGCCGTGGTGCACCATGGACTAGCCGCGATGCACCAGAATGAGTCGCGGTGCACCAGAATGAGCCGTGGTGCACCATGGGCTAGCCGCAATGCCCCAGAATGAGCCGTCGTACACCACAATAAGCCGTGGTGCACCATGGGCTAGCGGCGGTGCACCAGAATGAGCCGTGGTGCACCATGGGCTAGCCGCGGTGCACCAGAATGAGTCGTGGTGCATCATGGGCTAGCCGCAGTGCACTAGAATGAGTCGTGGTGCACCATGGGCTAGCCGCGGTGCACCAGAAAGAGCATGGGAGCACCAGAATGAGCCGTGGTTCACCATGGGCTAGCCGCGGTGCACCAGAATGAGTCATGGTGCACCATGGGCAAGCCGCGGTGCACCAGAATGAGCTGCAGTGCACCAGAATGAACCATGGTGCACCATGGGCTAGCTGCGGTGCACCAGAATGAGGCGTGGTGGACCATTGGCTAGCCGCGGTGCACCAGAATGAGCCGTGGTGCACCATGGGATAGCCGCGGTGCAAAAGAATGAGCTATGGTGCACCATGGGCTAGCCGAGGTGCACCAGAATGAGCCGTGGTGCACCATGGGTTAGCCGCTGTGCACCAGAATGAGCCGTGGTGCACCCGAATTAGCCGTCGTGCACAATGGGTTAGTCGCGGTGCACCGGAATGAGCCGCGCTGCACCGCAATGAGCCATGGTGCACCAGAATGAGCAGTGGTGCACCAAAATCGCGGGTGGCCGTCCGATCAAAGACTAACCAGAGAATCATTACCTCCACCCCATTTTTGCCAAATTCCATCGTTTAGACCACTTTTTCGGGGCCCGGAATATTTTTTTTCAATCCCTGAACAAGTGAAAATTGAGAAAATCCGAAAAAATGGAAAAGCATACCCCGGCATTGAATTTTGAGCTGGTTTTTTTGCAGGCGTCCATACATAAATATATCCAACATCCCCTCCAAGTTTCATTGGATTTCATGGTGAATTTTTTCATTGATCTGAATATGCATGCTCCCCCTAACCTATAGGAACCTTGCCTTGTATGCAACTACCAAGGCTTTGTGTGTGGTGCTCCCACGATTTTTGAGTTCCTCAAACTTATTTGATAGTGTTTCTGCATTTGTTTTGGTCAATTTTTAGTGTAGTCTATCATCGGGTGCACCGCGTCAGGCACCGGGTGCACCTCGTCCGACACCAGGTCAAGCATCAGGCGCATCTCGTCAGGCACCGAGTCAAGCATAAGGTGCACCACGCGCACTTCATGGGGCACCAAGTCAAGCAACCGGGGCATCTCGTCGGGCACCAGGTGCACAGCCCAACGCGAGTGTGGGAAGGCAGGCAGGCGCACCTCATGCGGCACCAAGTCAAGCATCCGGGGCATCTCGACAGATTTCCTTTTTCGTCGAAAAACTTCGCAAAAACAATTTCTTTTGCATTTAATTTATTCATCCGTTTTCAACGGAATACATTTTCCTTCGAAAAACAACACAAAAATTAAATTCTTTTGCTATTATTTTATTCATCCATTTTCGTCAGAATCCGTTTTCCGTCAAAAAACTTCTAAGGAATCCATTTTCCGTCGAAAAACTTCAAAAAATCAATTTCATTTGCATTTATTTTATTCATCCGTTTTCAACGGAATCCATTTTGCTTCAAAAAACAACACAAAATCAATATCATTTGGATTTATTTTATTCATCCATTTTCGACAGAATTCATTTTCCGTCAAAAAACTTCGACGGAATCCATTTTCCGTCGAAAAACTTCACAAAATCAATTTCTTTTGCATTTTTTTTATTCATCCATTTTCGACGGAATTCATTTTCCGTAGAAAAACTTCACAAAACAAATTTCTTTTTCATTAATTTTATTCATCCATTTTCGACGGAATACATTTTCCATCAAAAATCTTCGACGGAATCCGTTTTCCTTCGAAAAACTTTACAAAATCAATTTCTTTTCCAATTTATTTTATTCATCCAATTTTTACGGAATTCGTTTTACGTCAAAAATCTTCAACGGATTTCCTTTTTAGTCGAAAAACTTCACAAAATCAATTTCTTTCCATTTATTTTATTCATCCATTTTCAACGGAATCCATTTTCCCTCGAAAAACAACACAAAATCAATTTCTTTTGCATTTATTTTATTCAACCATTTTCGACGGAATTCATTTTCTGTCAAAAATCTTCGACGGAATCCATTTTCCGTCGAAAAACTTCACAAAATCAATTTCTTTTGCAGTTTTTTTATTCATCCATTTTCGACGGAATTCATTTTCCGTAGAAAAACTTCACAAAACAAATTTCTTTTGCATTAATTTTATTCATCCATTTTCGACGGAATACATTTTCCGTCAAAAATCTTCGACGGAATCCGTTTTCCTTCGAAAAACTTTACAAAATCAATTTCTTTTCCAATTTATTTTATTCATCCAATTTTTACGGAATTCGTTTTACGTCAAAAATCTTCAACGGATTTCCTTTTGCGTCGAAAAACTTCACAAAATCAATTTCTTTTGCATTTATTTTATTCATCCGTTTTCAACGGAATACATTTTCCTTCGAAAAACAATACAAAATCAATTTCTTTTGCATTTATTTTATTCATCAGTTTTCGACGGAATCCGTTTTCCGTCAAAAAACTTCACAAAATGAATTTCTTTTCCATTTATCTTATTCATCCGTTTTCGACGGAATTCATTTTCCGTCCAAAATCATCGACGAAATCCATTTTCCGTCGAAAAACTTCACAAAATCAATTTCTTTTGCATTTATTTTACTCATCCATTTTCGACGGAATCCGTTTTCCGTCGAAAAACTTCACAAAATCAATTTCTTTTCCTATTTATTTTATTCATCCGTTTTCGACGAATTTCATTTTCCGTAAAAAATCTTCGACGGATATCCTTTTTCGTCGAACAACTTCACAAAATCAATTTGATTTGCATTTATTTTATTCATCTGTTTTTAACGGAATCCATTTTGCTTCGAAAAACAACACAAAATCAATATCTTTTGCATTTATTTTATTCATCCATTTTCGACGGAATCCGTTTTCCGTCGAAAAACTTCACAAAATAAATTTCTTTTGCATTTATTTTATTCATCCATTTTCGACGAAATTCATTTTCCATCAAAAATCTTCGACGGAATCCATTTTCCATCGAAAAACTTCACAAAATCAATTTGTTTTGCATTTATTTTATTCATCCGTTTTCGATGGAATTCATTTTCTGTCAAAAATTTCGACGGAATCCATTTTCCGTCAAAAATGTTCTACGGAATCCATTTTCCGTCGAAAAACTTCACAAAATTAATTTCTTTTGCATTTATTTTATTCATCCGTTTTCGACGGAATTTGTTTTCCGTCGAAAAACTTCACAAAATCAATTTCTTTTGCATTTATTTTAATCATCCGTTTTCGACAGAATACATTTTTCGTCAAAAATCTTCGACGGAATCCATTTTTCGTCGAAAAACGTCATAAAATCAATTTCTTTTGCATTTATTTTATTCATCCATTTTCGATGGAATCCGTTTTCCATCAAAAAAATTCACAATATCAATTTCTTTTGCATTTATTTTATTCATCCATTTTCGACGGAATCCATTTTCCGTGAAAAAAACTTCACAAAATGAATTTCTTTTGCTTTTATTTTATTCATCCATTTTCGACGGAATTCATTTTCCGTCAAAAATCTTCGACAGAATCCATTTTCCGTTGAAAAACTTGACAAAATCAATTTCTTTTGCATTTATTTTATTCATCCGTTTTCGATGGAATCCATTTTCCTTCGAAAAACTTTACAAAATAAAATTATTTTCCAATTTATTTTATTCACCTGTTTTCAACGGAATTCGTTTTCCGTCAAAATCTTCGACTGATTTCCTTTTTCGTCGAAAAACTTCACAAAATCAATTTTTTTTCCATTTATTTTATTCATCCGTTTTCAACGGAATCCATTTTCCTTCGAAAAACAACACACAAAAAAAATTCCTTTTGCATTTATTATATTCATCCATTTTCGACGGAATTCATTTCCCGTCAAAAAACTTCACAAAATCAATTTCTTTTGCAGTTTTTTTATTCATCCATTTTCGACGGAATTCATTTTCCGTAGAAAAACTTCACAAAACAAATTTCTTTTGCATTAATTTTATTCATCCATTTTCGACGGAATACATTTTCCGTCAAAAATCTTCGACGGAATCCGTTTTCCTTCGAAAAACTTTACAAAATCAATTTCTTTTCCAATTTATTTTATTCATCCAATTTTTACGGAATTCGTTTTACGTCAAAAATCTTCAACGGATTTCCTTTTGCGTCGAAAAACTTCACAAAATCAATTTCTTTTGCATTTATTTTATTCATCCGTTTTCAACGGAATACATTTTCCTTCGAAAAACAATACAAAATCAATTTCTTTTGCATTTATTTTATTCATCAGTTTTCGACGGAATCCGTTTTCCGTCAAAAAACTTCACAAAATGAATTTCTTTTCCATTTATCTTATTCATCCGTTTTCGACGGAATTCATTTTCCGTCCAAAATCATCGACGAAATCCATTTTCCGTCGAAAAACTTCACAAAATCAATTTCTTTTGCATTTATTTTACTCATCCATTTTCGACGGAATCCGTTTTCCGTCGAAAAACTTCACAAAATCAATTTCTTTTCCTATTTATTTTATTCATCCGTTTTCGACGAATTTCATTTTCCGTAAAAAATCTTCGACGGATATCCTTTTTCGTCGAACAACTTCACAAAATCAATTTGATTTGCATTTATTTTATTCATCTGTTTTTAACGGAATCCATTTTGCTTCGAAAAACAACACAAAATCAATATCTTTTGCATTTATTTTATTCATCCATTTTCGACGGAATCCGTTTTCCGTCGAAAAACTTCACAAAATCAATTTCTTTTGCATTTATTTTATTCATCCATTTTCGACGAAATTCATTTTCCATCAAAAATCTTCGACGGAATCCATTTTCCATCGAAAAACTTCACAAAATCAATTTGTTTTGCATTTATTTTATTCATCCGTTTTCGATGGAATTCATTTTCTGTCAAAAATCTTCGACGGAATCCATTTTCCGTCAAAAATGTTCTACGGAATCCATTTTCCGTCGAAAAACTTCACAAAATTAATTTCTTTTGCATTTATTTTATTCATCCGTTTTCGACGGAATTTGTTTTCCGTCGAAAAACTTCACAAAATCAATTTCTTTTGCATTTATTTTAATCATCCGTTTTCGACAGAATACATTTTTCGTCAAAAATCTTCGACGGAATCCATTTTTCGTCGAAAAACTTCATAAAATCAATTTCTTTTGCATTTATTTTATTCATCCATTTTCGATGGAATCCGTTTTCCATCAAAAAAATTCACAATATCAATTTCTTTTGCATTTATTTTATTCATCCATTTTCGACGGAATCCATTTTCCGTGAAAAAAACTTCACAAAATGAATTTCTTTTGCTTTTATTTTATTCATCCATTTTCGACGGAATTCATTTTCCGTCAAAAATCTTCGACAGAATCCATTTTCCGTTGAAAAACTTGACAAAATCAATTTCTTTTGCATTTATTTTATTCATCCGTTTTCGATGGAATCCATTTTCCTTCGAAAAACTTTACAAAATAAAATTATTTTCCAATTTATTTTATTCACCTGTTTTCAACGGAATTCGTTTTCCGTCAAAATCTTCGACTGATTTCCTTTTTCGTCGAAAAACTTCACAAAATCAATTTTTTTCCATTTATTTTATTCATCCGTTTTCGACGGAATCCATTTTTCTTCAAAAAATAACACAAAAAAAATTCCTTTTGCATTTATTTTATTCATCCATTTTCGACGGAATTCATTTCCCGTCAAAAAACTTCACAAAATCAATTTCTTTTGCAGTTTTTTTATTCATCCATTTTCGACGGAATTCATTTTCCGTAGAAAAACTTCACAAAACAAATTTCTTTTGCATTAATTTTATTCATCCATTTTCGACGGAATACATTTTCCGTCAAAAATCTTCGACGGAATCCGTTTTCCTTCGAAAAACTTTACAAAATCAATTTCTTTTCCAATTTATTTTATTCATCCAATTTTTACGGAATTCGTTTTACGTCAAAAATCTTCAACGGATTTCCTTTTGCGTCGAAAAACTTCACAAAATCAATTTCTTTTGCATTTATTTTATTCATCCGTTTTCAACGGAATACATTTTCCTTCGAAAAACAATACAAAATCAATTTCTTTTGCATTTATTTTATTCGTCAGTTTTCGACGGAATCCGTTTTCCGTCAAAAAACTTCACAAAATGAATTTCTTTTCCATTTATCTTATTCATCCGTTTTCGACGGAATTCATTTTCCGTCCAAAATCATCGACGAAATCCATTTTCCGTCGAAAAACTTCACAAAATCAATTTCTTTTGCATTTATTTTACTCATCCATTTTCGACGGAATCCGTTTTCCGTCGAAAAACTTCACAAAATCAATTTCTTTTCCTATTTATTTTATTCATCCGTTTTCGACGAATTTCATTTTCCGTAAAAAATCTTCGACGGATATCCTTTTTCGTCGAACAACTTCACAAAATCAATTTGATTTGCATTTATTTTATTCATCTGTTTTTAACGGAATCCATTTTGCTTCGAAAAACAACACAAAATCAATATCTTTTGCATTTATTTTATTCATCCATTTTCGACGGAATCCGTTTTCCGTCAAAAAACTTCACAAAACTAATTTGTTTTGCATTTATTTTATTCAAAAACTTCACAAAATCAATTTCTTTTGCATTTATTTTATTCATCCATTTTCGACGAAATTCATTTTCCATCAAAAATCTTCGACGGAATCCATTTTCCATCGAAAAACTTCACAAAATCAATTTGTTTTGCATTTATTTTATTCATCCGTTTTCGATGGAATTCATTTTCTGTCAAAAATTTCGACGGAATCCATTTTCCGTCAAAAATGTTCTACGGAATCCATTTTCCGTCGAAAAACTTCACAAAATTAATTTCTTTTGCATTTATTTTATTCATCCGTTTTCGACGGAATTTGTTTTCCGTCGAAAAACTTCACAAAATCAATTTCTTTTGCATTTATTTTAATCATCCGTTTTCGACAGAATACATTTTTCGTCAAAAATCTTCGACGGAATCCATTTTTCGTCGAAAAACGTCATAAAATCAATTTCTTTTGCATTTATTTTATTCATCCATTTTCGATGGAATCCGTTTTCCATCAAAAAAATTCACAATATCAATTTCTTTTGCATTTATTTTATTCATCCATTTTCGACGGAATCCATTTTCCGTGAAAAAAACTTCACAAAATGAATTTCTTTTGCTTTTATTTTATTCATCCATTTTCGACGGAATTCATTTTCCGTCAAAAATCTTCGACAGAATCCATTTTCCGTTGAAAAACTTGACAAAATCAATTTCTTTTGCATTTATTTTATTCATCCGTTTTCGATGGAATCCATTTTCCTTCGAAAAACTTTACAAAATAAAATTATTTTCCAATTTATTTTATTCACCTGTTTTCAACGAATTCGTTTTCCGTCAAAATCTTCGACTGATTTCCTTTTTCGTCGAAAAACTTCACAAAATCAATTTTTTTCCATTTATTTTATTCATCCGTTTTCAACGGAATCCATTTTCCTTCGAAAAACAACACACAAAAAAAATTCCTTTTGCATTTATTTTATTCATCCATTTTCGACGGAATTCATTTCCCGTCAAAAAACTTCACAAAATCAATTTCTTTTGCATTTTTTTATTCATCCATTTTCGACGGAATTCATTTTCCGTAGAAAAACTTCACAAAACAAATTTCTTTTGCATTAATTTTATTCATCCATTTTCGACGGAATACATTTTCCGTCAAAAATCTTCGACGGAATCCGTTTTCCTTCGAAAAACTTTACAAAATCAATTTCTTTTCCAATTTATTTTATTCATCCAATTTTTACGGAATTCGTTTTACGTCAAAAATCTTCAACGGATTTCCTTTTGCGTCGAAAAACTTCACAAAATCAATTTCTTTTGCATTTATTTTATTCATCCGTTTTCAACGGAATACATTTTCCTTCGAAAAACAATACAAAATCAATTTCTTTTGCATTTATTTTATTCATCAGTTTTCGACGGAATCCGTTTTCCGTCACAAAACTTCACAAAATGAATTTCTTTTCCATTTATCTTATTCATCCGTTTTCGACGGAATTCATTTTCCGTCCAAAATCATCGACGAAATCCATTTTCCGTCGAAAAACTTCACAAAATCAATTTCTTTTGCATTTATTTTACTCATCCATTTTCGACGGAATCCGTTTTCCGTCGAAAAACTTCACAAAATCAATTTCTTTTCCTATTTATTTTATTCATCCGTTTTCGACGAATTTCATTTTCCGTAAAAAATCTTCGACGGATATCCTTTTTCGTCGAACAACTTCACAAAATCAATTTGATTTGCATTTATTTTATTCATCTGTTTTTAACGGAATCCATTTTGCTTCGAAAAACAACACAAAATCAATATCTTTTGCATTTATTTTATTCATCCATTTTCGACGGAATCCGTTTTCCGTCGAAAAACTTCACAAAATCAATTTCTTTTGCATTTATTTTATTCATCCATTTTCGACGAAATTCATTTTCCATCAAAAATCTTCGACGGAATCCATTTTCCATCGAAAAACTTCACAAAATCAATTTGTTTTGCATTTATTTTATTCATCCGTTTTCGATGGAATTCATTTTCTGTCAAAAATTTCGACGGAATCCATTTTCCGTCAAAAATGTTCTACGGAATCCATTTTCCGTCGAAAAACTTCACAAAATTAATTTCTTTTGCATTTATTTTATTCATCCGTTTTCGACGGAATTTGTTTTCCGTCGAAAAACTTCACAAAATCAATTTCTTTTGCATTTATTTTAATCATCCGTTTTCGACAGAATACATTTTTCGTCAAAAATCTTCAACGGAATCCATTTTTTGTCGAAAAACGTCATAAAATCAATTTCTTTTGCATTTATTTTATTCATCCATTTTCGATGGAATCCGTTTTCCATCAAAAAAATTCACAATATCAATTTCTTTTGCATTTATTTTATTCATCCATTTTCGACGGAATCCATTTTCCGTGAAAAAAACTTCACAAAATGAATTTCTTTTGCTTTTATTTTATTCATCCATTTTCGACGGAATTCATTTTCCGTCAAAAATCTTCGACAGAATCCATTTTCCGTTGAAAAACTTGACAAAATCAATTTCTTTTGCATTTATTTTATTCATCCGTTTTCGATGGAATCCATTTTCCTTCGAAAAACTTTACAAAATAAAATTATTTTCCAATTTATTTTATTCATCTGTTTTCGACGGAATTCGTTTTCCGTCAAAAATCTTCGACTGATTTCCTTTTTCGTCGAAAAACTTCACAAAATCAATTTTTTTCCATTTATTTTATTCATCCGTTTTCAACGGAATCCATTTTCCTTCGAAAAACAACACACAAAAAAAATTCCTTTTGCATTTATTATATTCATCCATTTTCGACGGAATTCATTTCCCGTCAAAAAACTTCACAAAATCAATTTCTTTTGCATTTTTTTATTCATCCATTTTCGACGGAATTCATTTTCCGTAGAAAAACTTCACAAAACAAATTTCTTTTGCATTAATTTTATTCATCCATTTTCGACGGAATACATTTTCCGTCAAAAATCTTCGACGGAATCCGTTTTCCTTCGAAAAACTTTACAAAATCAATTTCTTTTCCAATTTATTTTATTCATCCAAATTTTACGGAATTCGTTTTACGTCAAAAATCTTCAACGGATTTCCTTTTGCGTCGAAAAACTTCACAAAATCAATTTCTTTTGCATTTATTTTATTCATCCGTTTTCAACGGAATACATTTTCCTTCGAAAAACAATACAAAATCAATTTCTTTTGCATTTATTTTAGTCATCAGTTTTCGACGGAATCCGTTTTCCGTCAAAAAACTTCACAAAATGAATTTCTTTTCCATTTATCTTATTCATCCGTTTTCGACGGAATTCATTTTCCGTCCAAAATCATCGACGAAATCCATTTTCCGTCGAAAAACTTCACAAAATCAATTTCTTTTGCATTTATTTTACTCATCCATTTTCGACGGAATCCGTTTTCCGTCGAAAAACTTCACAAAATCAATTTCTTTTCCTATTTATTTTATTCATCCGTTTTCGACGAATTTCATTTTCCGTAAAAAATCTTCGACGGATATCCTTTTTCGTCGAACAACTTCACAAAATCAATTTGATTTGCATTTATTTTATTCATCTGTTTTTAACGGAATCCATTTTGCTTCGAAAAACAACACAAAATCAATATCTTTTGCATTTATTTTATTCATCCATTTTCGACGGAATCCGTTTTCCGTCGAAAAACTTCACAAAATCAATTTCTTTTGCATTTATTTTATTCATCCATTTTCGACGAAATTCATTTTCCATCAAAAATCTTCGACGGAATCCATTTTCCATCGAAAAACTTCACAAAATCAATTTGTTTTGCATTTATTTTATTCATCCGTTTTCGATGGAATTCATTTTCTGTCAAAAATTTCGACGGAATCCATTTTCCGTCAAAAATGTTCTACGGAATCCATTTTCCGTCGAAAAACTTCACAAAATTAATTTCTTTTGCATTTATTTTATTCATCCGTTTTCGACGGAATTTGTTTTCCGTCGAAAAACTTCACAAAATCAATTTCTTTTGCATTTATTTTAATCATCCGTTTTCGACAGAATACATTTTTCGTCAAAAATCTTCGACGGAATCCATTTTTCGTCGAAAAACTTCATAAAATCAATTTCTTTTGCATTTATTTTATTCATCCATTTTCGATGGAATCCGTTTTCCATCAAAAAAATTTCTTTTGCATTTACAATTTTCGACGGAATCCATTTTCCGTGATCAAAATTTTCTTTTGCATTTATTTTATTTTATCATCCATTTTCGACGGAATTTTTTTCCGTCAAAAAAACTTCACAAAATGAATTTTCCGTTGACAAAATTGAAAAACTTGACAAAATCAATTTCTTTTTTCATTTATTTTATTCATCCGTTTTCGATGGAATCCATTTTCCTTCGAAAAACTTTACAAAATAAAATTATTTTCCAATTTATTTTATTCACCTGTTTTCAACGGAATTCGTTTTCCGTCAAAATCTTCGACTGATTTCCTTTTTCGTCGAAAAACTTCACAAAATCAATTTTTTTCCATTTATTTTATTCATCCGTTTTCAACGGAATCCATTTTCCTTCGAAAAACAACACACAAAAAAAATTCCTTTTGCATTTATTATATTCATCCATTTTCGACGGAATTCATTTCCCGTCAAAAAACTTCACAAAATCAATTTCTTTTGCAGTTTTTTTATTCATCCATTTTCGACGGAATTCATTTTCCGTAGAAAAACTTCACAAAACAAATTTCTTTTGCATTAATTTTATTCATCCATTTTCGACGGAATACATTTTCCGTCAAAAATCTTCGACGGAATCCGTTTTCCTTCGAAAAACTTTACAAAATCAATTTCTTTTCCAATTTATTTTATTCATCTAATTTTTACGGAATTCGTTTTACGTCAAAAATCTTCAACGGATTTCCTTTTGCGTCGAAAAACTTCACAAAATCAATTTCTTTTGCATTTATTTTATTCATCCGTTTTCAACGGAATACATTTTCCTTCGAAAAACAATACAAAATCAATTTCTTTTGCATTTATTTTATTCATCAGTTTTCCACGGAATCCGTTTTCCGTCAAAAAACTTCACAAAATGAATTTCTTTTCCATTTATCTTATTCATCCATTTTCGACGGAATTCATTTTCCGTCCAAAATCATCGACGAAATCCATTTTCCGTCGAAAAACTTCACAAAATCAATTTCTTTTGCATTTATTTTACTCATCCATTTTCGACGGAATCCGTTTTCCGTCGAAAAACTTCACAAAATCAATTTCTTTTCCTATTTATTTTATTCATCCGTTTTCGACGAAATTCATTTTCCGTAAAAAATCTTCGACGGATATCCTTTTTCGTCGAACAACTTCACAAAATCAATTTGATTTGCATTTATTTTATTCATCTGTTTTTAACGGAATCCATTTTGCTTCGAAAAACAACACAAAATCAATATCTTTTGCATTTATTTTATTCATCCATTTTCGACGGAATCCGTTTTCCGTCGAAAAACTTCACAAAATCAATTTCTTTTGCATTTATTTTATTCATCCATTTTTGACGAAATTCATTTTCCATCAAAAATCTTCGACGGAATCCATTTTCCATCGAAAAACTTCACAAAATCAATTTGTTTTGCATTTATTTTATTCATCCGTTTTCGATGGAATTCATTTTCTGTCAAAAATTTCAACGGAATCCATTTTCCGTCAAAAATGTTCTACGGAATCCATTTTCCGTCGAAAAACTTCACAAAATTAATTTCTTTTGCATTTATTTTATTCATCCGTTTTCGACGGAATTTGTTTTCCGTCGAAAAACTTCACAAAATCAATTTCTTTTGCATTTATTTTAATTATCCGTTTTCGACAGAATACATTTTTCGTCAAAAATCTTCAACGGAATCCATTTTTCGTCGAAAAACTGCATAAAATCAATTTCTTTTGCATTTATTTTATTCATCCATTTTCGATGGAATCCGTTTTCCATCAAAAAAATTCACAATATCAATTTCTTTTGCATTTATTTTATTCATCCATTTTCGACGGAATCCATTTCCCGTGAAAAAAACTTCACAAAATGAATTTCTTTTGCTTTTATTTTATTCATCCATTTTCGACGGAATTCATTTTCCGTCAAAAATCTTCGACAGAATCCATTTTCCGTTGAAAAACTTGACAAAATCAATTTCTTTTGCATTTATTTTATTCATCCGTTTTCGATGGAATCCATTTTCCTTCGAAAAACTTTACAAAATAAAATTATTTTCCAATTTATTTTATTCACATGTTTTCAACGGAATTCGTTTTCCGTCAAAATCTTCGACTGATTTCCTTTTTCGTCGAAAAACTTCACAAAATCAATTTTTTTCCATTTATTTTATTCATCCGTTTTCAACGGAATCCATTTTCCTTCGAAAAACAACACACACAAAAAATTCCTTTTGCATTTATTTTATTCATCCATTTTCGACGGAATTCATTTCCCGTCAAAAAACTTCACAAAATCAATTTCTTTTGCAGTTTTTTTATTCATCCATTTTCGACGGAATTCATTTTCCGTAGAAAAACTTCACAAAACAAATTTCTTTTGCATTAATTTTATTCATCCATTTTCGACGGAATACATTTTCCGTCAAAAATCTTCGACGGAATCCGTTTTCCTTCGAAAAACTTTACAAAATCAATTTCTTTTCCAATTTATTTTATTCATCCAATTTTTACGGAATTCGTTTTACGTCAAAAATCTTCAACGGATTTCCTTTTGCGTCGAAAAACTTCACAAAATCAATTTCTTTTGCATTTATTTTATTCATCCGTTTTCAACGGAATACATTTTCCTTCGAAAAACAATACAAAATCAATTTCTTTTGCATTTATTTTATTCATCAGTTTTCGACGGAATCCGTTTTCCGTCAAAAAACTTCACAAAATGAATTTCTTTTCCATTTATCTTATTCATCCGTTTTCGACGAAATTCATTTTCCTTCCAAAATCATCGACGAAATCCATTTTCCGTTGAAAAACTTCACAAAATCAATTTCTTTTGCATTTATTTTACTCATCCATTTTCGACGGAATCCGTTTTCCGTCGAAAAACTTCACAAAATCAATTTCTCTTGCATTTATTTTATTCATCCATTTTCGACGGAATCCATTTTCGTCGAAAAACTTCACAAAATCAATTTCTTTTGCATTTATTTTATTCATCCGTTTTCGGCGGAATACATTTTCCGTAAAAAATCTTTGACGGAATCCATTTTCCGTCGAAAACTTCACAAAATCATTTTCTTTTGCATTTATTTTATTCATCAATTTTCGACGGAATCCGTTTTCCGTCAAAAAACTTCGCAAAAACAATTTCTTTTGAATTTATTTTATTCATCCATTTTCGACGGAATCCATTTTCCGTAAAAAAACTTCACAAAATCAATTTCTTTTGCATTTATTTTATTCAACCATTTTCGACGAAATTCTTTTTCCGTCAAAAATCATCGACGGAATCTATTTTCCGTCGAAAAATTTCACAAAATCAATTTCTTTTGCATTTATTTTACTCATCCATTTTCGACGGAATCCGTTTTTCGTCAAAAAATTTCACAAAATCAATTTCTTTTGCATTTATTTTATTCATCCGTTTTCGACGGGATCCCTTTTCCTTCGAAAAACTTTACAAAATCAAATTATTTTCCAATTTATTTTATTCATCCGTTTTCGACGGAATTGGTTTTCCATCAAAAATCTTCGACTGATTTCCTTTTTAGTCGAAAAACTTCACAAAATCAATTTTTTTTCCATTTATTTTATTCAACCGTTTGCAACGGAATCCATTTTCCTTCGAAAAACAACACAAAATCAATTTCTTTTGCATTTATTTTATTCATCCATTTTCGACGGAATCCATTTTCCGTCGAAAAACTTCACAAAATCAATTTCTTTTGCATTTATTTTTTTCATCCGTTTTCGACGGAATCCATTTTCCGTCGAAAAACTTTACAAAATCAATTTCTTTTCCAATTTATTTTATTCCTCCATTTTTGACGGAATTCATTTTACAACAAAAATCTTCGACGGATTTCCTTTTTCGTCGAAAAACTTCACAAAATCAATTTCTTTTGCATTTATTTTATTCATCTGTTTTCATCGGAATCCATTTTCCGTCGAAAAACTTCACAAAATCAATTTCTTTTGCATTTATTTTATTCATCCATTTTCGACGGAATTCATTTTCCGTCAAAAATCTTCGACGAAATCCATTTTTCGTCGAAAACTTCACAAAATCAATTTCTTTTGCATTTATTTTATTCATCCACTTTCGACGGAATTCATTTTCCGGCAAAAATCTTCGACAGAATCCATTTTTCATCGAAAAACTTCACAAAATTAATTTCTTTTGCATTTATTTTATTCATCAATTTTCGTCAGAATCCGTTTTCTTACGAAAAACTTTACAAAATCAATTTATTTTATTAATCCGTTTTCCGTCAAAAATCTTCGACGGATTACCTTTTTCGTCGAAAAACTTCGCAAAAACAATTTCATTTGCATTTATTTTATTCATCCGTTTTCAACGGAATCCATTTTCCTTCGAAAAACAACAGAAAAATTAAATTCTTTTGCTATTATTTTATTCATCCATTTTCGTCAGAAACCGTTTTCCGTCAAAAATCTTCTAAGGAATCCATTTTCCGTCGAGAAACTTCAAAAAATCAATTTCTTTTGCATTTATTTTATTAATCCGTTTTCGACGAAATTCTTTTTCCATCGAAAAACTTCACAAAATCAATTTCTTTTGCATTTATTTTATTCATCCGTTTTCGACGGAATACATTTTCCGTCAAAAATCTTCGACGGAATCCATTTTCCGTCGAAAACATCCCAAAATCAATTTCTTTTGCATTTATTTTATTCATCCATTTTCGACCTAATCCGTTTTCCATCAAAAAACTTCGCAAAAAAAATTCTTTTGAATTTATTTTATTCATTCATTTTCGACGGAATCCATTTTCCGTCAAAAAACTTCACAAAATCAATTTCTTTTGCATTTATTTTATTCATCCATTTTCGATGGAATCCATTTTCCGTCAAAAAGCTTGACAATATGAATTTCTTTTCCTTTTATGTTATTCATCCGTTTTCGACGGAATTCATTTTCCGTCGAAAAACTTCACAAAATCAATTTCTTTTTCATTTATTTTATTCATCATTTTCTTTTGACGGCATGCGCGCGATGGAAGCATCCGATAGCGCCATGTCCATCTCGCTAGGCATGATCGATACCATCAAGAACCAGCCCTCTCCGCCGTCAATTCATTTCATAACTTGTTCAGTCATGATTCATCCGGGTGCCTCCACAAGATCAACGATGCACGTAAGGCAATAACAGCCGGGACCAGGGTAAGTCCCCAAAACGAACCGCCGCACATGCATCAACGATGCTAAATCATCGTCAAGTTATTATGGGAATTCGACCTCAATGCAACGGGACATGGGCCCGAGCGCATTGAGAAGGAATTCCCCCGAAACACGTCCTACTCAGGCAACTCGACAGTCATCGCAATTGTGTCCCCAGGGCATCAGGAATCGAGAGGGACGCACCGAATGGGCGACGTTCTGTTGTGGATGCGAAAGGAATCAAGCACCCACATGGGATGCCCCGGGATCCATTGCTCTTGCGTCATCGATGGCTGAACGAGCCATGCCACATTGTCGTGGGAACTCAACCTCAACACAGCGGGACATTGGTGCGCACGACGTTGCTCCTAGCAAACGTCAAAGGCCTAACCCACCTCCCTCGGTGATGTACACAATACATAGGCCCCACAAGCATGGGAAGGCTTGCACGAGCTCTAGGGAGAGCCCCTATGGTGCCCCTACACAGCCCACCGCAGGCGTGGGAAGGCAGGCAGCTGCTTCCCCCTATAATAGCCTTATATGCAGTTGCCAGTTTTGCACAAGTAGATACCTTTTTTCTGAGGAGGAAGAAATCCAATTTCGGACCTAGAAATTAAATTTCGGTCTAATTTTTTGCATGCATTCTTGTAAAAACCATATCTTACTGTTCCCAATGTCTCATGATTTTTATATATGGGATTAATTTAATATTAATTTTTCAAGAGGCGTGATTTGAGAAAATTCAAAAAAATGGAAAATCGTACCTAGGCATCGAATTTTGATCTGGTTTTTTGCAAGCATCCATGCTTAAATATATCCAACATCCCCTCCAAGTTTCATTGGATTGCATGGAAGAATTGTTTTTTAATAAATTGTTGGAGCCTATGCCTCCTCCCCCCATATAATAGCCTTATATGAGTTACCAGTTTTGCACAACTAGACTCCTTTTTTGCGAGGAGGAAGAAGTCCAAATTCGGACCTTGAAATTGAATTTCAGTCTGATTTTTTGCATACATGCTAGAAAAAATGGAAAATCGTACCCAGGCATTGAATTTTGATTAGCCAAGAGTTTGTGTGTGGTGCTCCCACGATTTTTGAGTTCCTCAAACCCATTTGATAGTGTTTCTACATTTGTTTTGGTCAACTTTTAGTGTAGTTTATCATCGGGTGCACCAGAAAGAGCCGCAGTGCACCAGAATGAGCCGGGGTGCACCATGGGCTAGCCGCGGTGCACAAAAATGAGGCGTGGTGGACTATTGGCTATCCACGGTGCACCAGAATGAGCCGTGGTGCACCCTGGGATAGCCGCGGTGCCCCAAAATGAGCCGTGGTGCACCATGGGCTAGCCGAGGTGCACAAAAATGAGCCGCAGTGCAGCAGAATGAGCCGTCGTGCACCATGGGTTAGCCGCGGTGCATCGGAATGAGTCGTGGAGCACCGCAATGAGCCGTGGTGCACCATGGGCTAGCCGCAGTGCACCAGAATGAGCCGCGGTGCACCATGGGCTAGCCGCGGTACACCAGAATGAGCTATGGTGCACCAGAATGAGCCGTTGTGCACTATGGGCTAGCCACGGTGCACCAGAATGAGCTGGGGTGCACCATGGGCTAGCCGCAGTGCACGAGAATGAGCTATGGTGTACCTGAATGAGCCGTGGTGCACCATGGGCTAGCCGCGTTGCACTAGAATGTGCCGGGGTGCACCAAAATGAGCCGTGGTGCACCATGGGCTAGCCGCTGTGCACTAGAATGAGCCGGGGTGCATCAGAATGAGCCGCGGTGCACCAGAATGAGTCGTGGTGCACCATGGGCTAGCCGCGGTGCACCAAAATTAGCCTTGGTGCTCCTTGGGCTAGCCGCTGTGCACCAGAATGAGCCGTGGTTCACCAGAATGAGCCGTGGTGCACCAAGGGCTAGCCGCAGTGCACCAGACTGAGCCGTGGTGTACCATGGGCTAGCGGCGGTGCACCAGAATGAGCTGTGGTGCACCATGGGCTAGCCGCAGTGCACTAGAATGAGTCGTGGTGCACCATGGGCTAGCCGCGGCGCACCAGAATGAGATGGGGAGCACCAGAATGAGCCGTGGTTCACCATGGGCTAGCCGCGGTGGACCAGAATGAGTCGTGGTGCACCATGGGCAAGTAGCGGTGCAGCAGAATGAGCCGCGGTGCACCAGAATGAGCCGTAGTGCACAAGAATGAGCCGTGGTGCACCACGGGCTAGCTGCGGTGCACAATCGAGATGATGACATTTAAAATTTATGGGGGAGTTTTGTTGCAATGGTGCACCAGAATGAGCAATGGTGCACCAGAATGAGCTGCGGTGCACTAAAATGAACCGTGGTGCACCATGGGCTAGCCGCGGTGCACCAGAATGAGCCTTAGAGCTACGTGGGCTAGCCGCTGTGCACCAGAATGAGCCGAGGTTCACTAGAATGAGCCGTGGTGCACCATGGGCTAGCCGCGGTGCACCAGAATGAGCCGTGGTGCACCGTGGGCTAGCGGCGGTGCACCAGAATGAGCCGTGGTGCACCGTGGTCTAGCCGCGGTGCACTAGAATGAGTCGTGGTGCACCATGGGCTAGCCGCGGTGCACCAGAATGAGCAGGGGAGCACCAGAATGAGCCGTGGTTCACCATAGGCTAGCCGCGGTGCACTAAAATGAGTCGTGGTGCATCATGGGCAAGCCGCGGTGCACCAGAATGAGCCGCAGTGCACCAGAATAAGCCGCAGTGCACCATGGGCTAGCCGCGGTGCACCAGAATGAGGCGTGGTGGACCATTAGCTAGCCGCGGTGCACCAGAATGAGCCGTGGTGCACCATGGGATAGCCGCGGTGCAAAAGAATGAGCAGTGGTGCACCATGGGCTAGCCGAGGTGCACTAGAATGAGCCGTGGTGCACCATGGGTTAGCCGCGGTGCACCAGAATGAGTCGTGGTGCACCCGAATTAGCCGTCGTGCACCATGGGTTAGTTGCGGTGCACCGGAATGAGCCGCGATGAACCGCAATGAGCCGTGGTGCACCATGGACTAGCCGCGATGCACCAGAATGAGCCGCGGTGCACCAGAATGAGCCGTGGTGCACCATGGGCTAGCCGCAATGCCCCAGAATGAGCCGCTGTACACCACAATAAGCTGTGGTGCACCATGGGCTAGGGGGTGCACCAGAATGAGCCGTGGTGCACCATGGGTTAGCCGCGGTGCACTAGAATGAGCCGTTTAGCACCATTGGCTAGCCGCAGTGCACTAGAATGAGTTGTGGTGCACCATGGGCTAGCCGCGGTGCACCAGAATGAGCAGGGGAGCACCAGAATGAGCCGTGGTTCACTATGGGCTAGCCGCGGTGCACCATTATGAGTCGTGGTGCACCATGGGCAAGCCGCGGTGCACCAGAATGAGCTGCAGTGCAGCAGAACGAGCCGTGGTGCACCATGGGCTAGCTGCGGTGCACCAGAATGAGGCTTGGTGGACCTTTGGCTAGCCTCGGCGCACCAGAATGAGCCGTGGTGCACCATTGGATAGCCGCGGTGCAAAAGAATGAGCTATGGTGCACCATGGGCTAGCCGGGGTGCACCAGAATGAGCCGTGGTGCACCATGGGTTAGCCGCTGTGCACCAGAATGAGCCGTGGTGCACCCGAATTAGCCGTCGTGCACAATGGGTTAGTCGCGGTGCACCGGAATCAGCCGCGGTGCACCGCAATGAGCCGTGGTGCACCAGAATGAGCAGTGGTGCACCAAAATCGAGGGTGGCCATCCGATCAAAGACTAACCAGAGAATCGTTACCTCCACCCCATTTTTGCCAAATTCCATCGTTTAGACCACTTTTTCGGGGCCCAGAATATTTTTTATCAATCCCTGAACAAGTGAAAATTGAGAAAATTCGAAAAATGGAAAAGCATACCCCGGCATTGAATTTTGGTGAATTTTCATTGGATTTCATGGTGAATTTTTTCATTGATCTGAATATGCATGCTCCCCCTAACCTATAGGAACCTTGCCTTGTATGCAACTACCAAGGCTTTGTGTGTGGTGCTCCCACGATTTTTGAGTTCCTCCAACTTATTTGATTGTGTTTCTGCATTTGTTTTGGTCAATTTTTAGTGTAGTCTATCATCGGGTGCACCGCGTCAGGCACCGGGTGCACCTCGTCCGACACCAGGTCAAGCATCAGGCGCATCTCGTCAGGCACCGAGTCAAGCATAAGGTGCACCAAGCGCACCTCATGGGGCACCAAGTCAAGCATCCGGGGCATCTCGTCGGGCACCAGGTGCACAGCCCAACACGAGTGTGGGAAGGCAGGCAGGCGCACCTCATGGGGCACCAAGTCAAGCATCCGGGGCATCTCGACGGATTTCCTTTTTCGTCGAAAAACTTCGCAAAAACAATTTCTTTTGCATTTATTTTATTCATCCGTTTTCAACGGAATCCATTTTCCTTCGAAAAACAACACAAAAATTAAATTCTTTTGCTATTATTTTATTCATCCATTTTCGTCAGAATCCATTTTCCGTCAAAAAACTTCTAAGGAATCCATTTTCCGTCGAAAAACTTAAAAAAATCAATTTCATTTGCATTTATTTTATTCATCCGTTTTCAACGGAATCCATTTTGCTTCAAAAAACAACACAAAATCAATATCTTTTGCATTTATTTTATTCATCCATTTTCGACGGAATCCGTTTTCCGTCAAAAAACTTCACAAAATCAATTTCTTTTACATTTATTTTATTCATCCATTTTCGATGGAATTCATTTTCCGTCAAAAATCTTCGACGGAATCCGTTTTCGGTCGAAAAACTTCACAAAAACAATTTATTTTGCATTTATTTTATTCATCCATTTTCGACGGAATCCATTTTACTTCGAAAAACTTTACAAAATCAAATTATTTTCCAATTTATTTTATTCATCCGTTTTCGACGGAATTCATTTTCCGTCAATATTCTTCAACTGATTTCCTTTTTAGTTAAAAACTTCACAAAATCAATTTCTTTCCATTTATTTTATTCATCCATTTCCAACGGAATCCATTTTCCATCGAAAAACAACATAAAATCAATTTCTTTTGCATTTATTTTATTCCATTTTCGACGGAATTCATTTTCCGTCAAAAATCTTCGACAGAATCCATTTTCCGTCGAAAAACTGCACAAAATCAATTTCTTTTGCAGTTTTTTTATTCATCCATTTTCGACGGAATTCATTTTCCATAGAAAAACTTCACAAAACAAATTTCTTTTGCATTAATTTTATTCATCCATTTTCGCCGGAATACATTTTCCGTGAAAAATCTTCGACGGAATCCGTTTTCCGTCGAAAAACTTTACAAAATCAATTTCTTTTCCAATTTATTTTACGCATCCATTTTTTACGAAATTCGTTTTACGTCAAAAATCTTCAACGGATTTCCTTTTTCGTCGAAAAACTTCACAAAATCAATTTCTTTTGCATTTATTTTATTCATCCGTTTTCAACGGAATCCATTTTCCATCGAAAAACAATACAAAATCAATTTCTTTTGCATTTATTTTATTCATCAGTTTTCGACGGAATCCGTTTTCCATCAAAAAACTTCACAAAATGAATTTCTTTTCCATTTATCTTATTCATCCGTTTTCGACGGAATTCATTTTCCGTCCAAAATCATCGACGAAATCCATTTTCCGTCGAAAAACTTCACAAAATCAATTTCTTTTGCATTTATTTTACTCATCCATTTCCGACGGAATCCGTTTTCCGTCGAAAAATTTCACAAAATCAATTTCTTTTCCTATTTATTTTATTCATCCGTTTTCGACGAATTTCATTTTCCGTAAAAAATCTTCGACGGATTTCCTTTTTTGTCGAACAACTTCACAAAATCAATTTCATTTGCATTTATTTTATTCATCTGTTTTTAACAGAATCCATTTTGCTTCGAAAAACAACACAAAATCAATATCTTTTGCATTTATTTTATTCATCCATTTTCGACGGAATCCGTTTTCCGTCGAAAAACTTCACAAAATCAATTTCTTTTGCATTTATTTTATTCATCTATTTTCGACGAAATTCATTTTCCGTCCAAAATCTTCGACGGAATCCATTTTCCATCGAAAAACTTCACAAAATCAATTTCTTTTGCATTTTTTTTATTCAACCGTTTTCGATGGAATTCATTTTCCATCCAAAATCTTCGACGGAATCCATTTTCCGTCAAAAATGTTCTACGGAATCCATTTTCCATCGAAAAACTTCACAAAATTAATTTCTTTTGCATTTATTTTATTCATCCGTTTTCGACGGAATTTGTTTTCCGTCGAAAAACTTCACAAAATCAATTTCTTTTGCATTTATTTTAATCATCCATTTTCTACGGAATACATTTTTCGTCAAAATCTTCGACGGAATCCTTTTTTCGTCGAAAAACTTCACAAAATCAATTTCTTTTGCAGTTTTTTTATTCATCCATTTTCGACGGAATTCATTTTCCGTAGAAAAACTTCACAAAACAAATTTCTTTTGCATTAATTTTATTCATCCATTTTCGCCAGAATACATTTTCCGTCAAAAATCTTCGACGGAATCCGTTTTCCGTCGAAAAACTTTACAAAATCAATTTCTTTTCCAATTTATTTTACGCATCCATTTTTTACGGAATTCGTTTTACGTCAAAAATCTTCAACGGATTTCCTTTTTCGTCGAAAAATTTCACAAAATCAATTTCTTTTGCATTTATTTTATTCATCCGTTTTCGACGGAATCCGTTTTCCTTCGAAAAACAATACAAAATCAATTTCTTTTGCATTTATTTTATTCATCAGTTTTCGACGGAATCCGTTTTCCATCAAAAAACTTCACAAAATGAATTTCTTTTCCATTTATCTTATTCATCCGTTTTCGACGGAATTCATTTTCCGTCCAAAATCATCGACGAAATCCATTTTCCGTCGAAAAACTTCACAAAATCAATTTCTTTTGCATTTATTTTACTCATCCATTTCCGACGGAATCCGTTTTCCGTCGAAAAACTTCACAAAATCAATTTCTTTTCCTATTTATTTTATTCATCCGTTTTCGACGAATTTCATTTTCCGTAAGAAATCTTCGACGGATTTCCTTTTTTGTCGAACAACTTCACAAAATCAATTTCATTTGCATTTATTTTATTCATCTGTTTTTAACGGAATCCATTTTGCTTCGAAAAACAACACAAAATCAATATCTTTTGCATTTATTTTATTCATCCATTTTCGACGGAATCCGTTTTCCGTCGAAAAACTTCACAAAATCAATTTCTTTTGCAGTTTTTTTATTCATCCATTTTCGACGGAATTCATTTTCCGTAGAAAAACTTCACAAAACAAATTTCTTTTGCATTAATTTTATTCATCCATTTTCGCCAGAATACATTTTCCGTCAAAAATCTTCGACGGAATCCGTTTTCCGTCGAAAAACTTTACAAAATCAATTTCTTTTCCAATTTATTTTACGCATCCATTTTTTACGGAATTCGTTTTACGTCAAAAATCTTCAACGGATTTCCTTTTTCGTCGAAAAACTTCACAAAATCAATTTCTTTTGCATTTATTTTATTCATCCGTTTTCGACGGAATCCGTTTTCCTTCGAAAAACAATACAAAATCAATTTCTTTTGCATTTATTTTATTCATCAGTTTTCGACGGAATCCGTTTTCCATCAAAAAACTTCACAAAATGAATTTCTTTTCCATTTATCTTATTCATCCGTTTTCGACGGAATTCATTTTCCGTCCAAAATCATCGACGAAATCCATTTTCCGTCGAAAAACTTCACAAAATCAATTTCTTTTGCATTTATTTTACTCATCCATTTCCGACGGAATCCGTTTTCCGTCGAAAAACTTCACAAAATCAATTTCTTTTCCTATTTATTTTATTCATCCGTTTTCGACGAATTTCATTTTCCGTAAGAAATCTTCGACGGATTTCCTTTTTTGTCGAACAACTTCACAAAATCAATTTCATTTGCATTTATTTTATTCATCTGTTTTTAACGGAATCCATTTTGCTTCGAAAAACAACACAAAATCAATATCTTTTGCATTTATTTTATTCATCCATTTTCGACGGAATCCGTTTTCCGTCAAAAAACTTCACAAAATCAATTTCTTTTGCAGTTTTTTTATTCATCCATTTTCGACGGAATTCATTTTCCGTAGAAAAACTTCACAAAACAAATTTCTTTTGCATTAATTTTATTCATCCATTTTCGCCAGAATACATTTTCCGTCAAAAATCTTCGACGGAATCCGTTTTCCGTCGAAAAACTTTACAAAATCAATTTCTTTTCCAATTTATTTTACACATCCATTTTTTACGGAATTCGTTTTACGTCAAAAATCTTCAACGGATTTCCTTTTTCGTCGAAAAACTTCACAAAATCAATTTCTTTTGCATTTATTTTATTCATCCGTTTTCGACGGAATCCGTTTTCCTTCGAAAAACAATACAAAATCAATTTCTTTTGCATTTATTTTATTCATCAGTTTTCGACGGAATCCGTTTTCCATCAAAAAACTTCACAAAATGAATTTCTTTTCCATTTATCTTATTCATCCGTTTTCGACGGAATTCATTTTCCGTCCAAAATCATCGACGAAATCCATTTTCCGTCGAAAAACTTCACAAAATCAATTTCTTTTGCATTTATTTTACTCATCCATTTCCGACGGAATCCGTTTTCCGTCGAAAAACTTCACAAAATCAATTTCTTTTCCTATTTATTTTATTCATCCGTTTTCGACGAATTTCATTTTCCGTAAGAAATCTTCGACGGATTTCCTTTTTTGTCGAACAACTTCACAAAATCAATTTCATTTGCATTTATTTTATTCATCTGTTTTTAACGGAATCCATTTTGCTTCGAAAAACAACACAAAATCAATATCTTTTGCATTTATTTTATTCATCCATTTTCGACGGAATCCGTTTTCCGTCGAAAAACTTCACAAAATCAATTTCTTTTGCAGTTTTTTTATTCATCCATTTTCGACGGAATTCATTTTCCGTAGAAAAACTTCACAAAACAAATTTCTTTTGCATTAATTTTATTCATCCATTTTCGCCAGAATACATTTTCCGTCAAAAATCTTCGACGGAATCCGTTTTCCGTCGAAAAACTTTACAAAATCAATTTCTTTTCCAATTTATTTTACGCATCCATTTTTTACGGAATTCGTTTTACGTCAAAAATCTTCAACGGATTTCCTTTTTCGTCGAAAAATTTCACAAAATCAATTTCTTTTGCATTTATTTTATTCATCCGTTTTCGACGGAATCCGTTTTCCTTCGAAAAACAATACAAAATCAATTTCTTTTGCATTTATTTTATTCATCAGTTTTCGACGGAATCCGTTTTCCATCAAAAAACTTCACAAAATGAATTTCTTTTCCATTTATCTTATTCATCCGTTTTCGACGGAATTCATTTTCCGTCCAAAATCATCGACGAAATCCATTTTCCGTCGAAAAACTTCACAAAATCAATTTCTTTTGCATTTATTTTACTCATCCATTTCCGACGGAATCCGTTTTCCGTCGAAAAACTTCACAAAATCAATTTCTTTTCCTATTTATTTTATTCATCCGTTTTCGACGAATTTCATTTTCCGTAAGAAATCTTCGACGGATTTCCTTTTTTGTCGAACAACTTCACAAAATCAATTTCATTTGCATTTATTTTATTCATCTGTTTTTAACGGAATCCATTTTGCTTCGAAAAACAACACAAAATCAATATCTTTTGCATTTATTTTATTCATCCATTTTCGACGGAATCCGTTTTCCGTCGAAAAACTTCACAAAATCAATTTCTTTTGCAGTTTTTTTATTCATCCATTTTCGACGGAATTCATTTTCCGTAGAAAAACTTCACAAAACAAATTTCTTTTGCATTAATTTTATTCATCCATTTTCGACGGAATACATTTTCCGTCAAAAATCTTCGACGGAATCCGTTTTCCGTCGAAAAACTTTACAAAATCAATTTCTTTTCCAATTTATTTTACGCATCCATTTTTTACGGAATTCGTTTTACGTCAAAAATCTTCAACGGATTTCCTTTTTCGTCGAAAAACTTCACAAAATCAATTTCTTTTGCATTTATTTTATTCATCCGTTTTCGACGGAATCCGTTTTCCTTCGAAAAACAATACAAAATCAATTTCTTTTGCATTTATTTTATTCATCAGTTTTCGACGGAATCCGTTTTCCATCAAAAAACTTCACAAAATGAATTTCTTTTCCATTTATCTTATTCATCCGTTTTCGACGGAATTCATTTTCCGTCCAAAATCATCGACGAAATCCATTTTCCGTCGAAAAACTTCACAAAATCAATTTCTTTTGCATTTATTTTACTCATCCATTTCCGACGGAATCCGTTTTCCGTCGAAAAACTTCACAAAATCAATTTCTTTTCCTATTTATTTTATTCATCCGTTTTCGACGAATTTCATTTTCCGTAAGAAATCTTCGACGGATTTCCTTTTTTGTCGAACAACTTCACAAAATCAATTTCATTTGCATTTATTTTATTCATCTGTTTTTAACGGAATCCATTTTGCTTCGAAAAACAACACAAAATCAATATCTTTTGCATTTATTTTATTCATCCATTTTCGACGGAATTTGTTTTCCGTCAAAAAACTTCACAAAATCAATTTCTTTTGCAGTTTTTTTATTCATCCATTTTCGACGGAATTCATTTTCCGTAGAAAAACTTCACAAAACAAATTTCTTTTGCATTAATTTTATTCATCCATTTTCGCCAGAATACATTTTCCGTCAAAAATCTTCGACGGAATCCGTTTTCCGTCGAAAAACTTTACAAAATCAATTTCTTTTCCAATTTATTTTACGCATCCATTTTTTACGGAATTCGTTTTACGTCAAAAATCTTCAACGGATTTCCTTTTTCGTCGAAAAACTTCACAAAATCAATTTCTTTTGCATTTATTTTATTCATCCGTTTTCGACGGAATCCGTTTTCCTTCGAAAAACAATACAAAATCAATTTCTTTTGCATTTATTTTATTCATCAGTTTTCGACGGAATCCGTTTTCCATCAAAAAACTTCACAAAATGAATTTCTTTTCCATTTATCTTATTCATCCGTTTTCGACGGAATTCATTTTCCGTCCAAAATCATCGACGAAATCCATTTTCCGTCGAAAAACTTCACAAAATCAATTTCTTTTGCATTTATTTTACTCATCCATTTCCGACGGAATCCGTTTTCCGACGGAATCCGTTTTCCGTCGAAAAACTTCACAAAATCAATTTCTTTTCCTATTTATTTTATTCATCCGTTTTCGACGAATTTCATTTTCCGTAAGAAATCTTCGACGGATTTCCTTTTTTGTCGAACAACTTCACAAAATCAATTTCATTTGCATTTATTTTATTCATCTGTTTTTAACGGAATCCATTTTGCTTCGAAAAACAACACAAAATCAATATCTTTTGCATTTATTTTATTCATCCATTTTCGACGGAATCCGTTTTCCGTCGAAAAACTTCACAAAATCAATTTCTTTTGCAGTTTTTTTATTCATCCATTTTCGACGGAATTCATTTTCCGTAGAAAAACTTCACAAAACAAATTTCTTTTGCATTAATTTTATTCATCCATTTTCGCCAGAATACATTTTCCGTCAAAAATCTTCGACGGAATCCGTTTTCCGTCGAAAAACTTTACAAAATCAATTTCTTTTCCAATTTATTTTACGCATCCATTTTTTACGGAATTCGTTTTACGTCAAAAATCTTCAACGGATTTCCTTTTTCGTCGAAAAACTTCACAAAATCAATTTCTTTTGCATTTATTTTATTCATCCGTTTTCGACGGAATCCGTTTTCCTTCGAAAAACAATACAAAATCAATTTCTTTTGCATTTATTTTATTCATCAGTTTTCGACGGAATCCGTTTTCCATCAAAAAACTTCACAAAATGAATTTCTTTTCCATTTATCTTATTCATCCGTTTTCGACGGAATTCATTTTCCGTCCAAAATCATCGACGAAATCCATTTTCCGTCGAAAAACTTCACAAAATCAATTTCTTTTGCATTTATTTTACTCATCCATTTCCGACGGAATCCGTTTTCCGTCGAAAAACTTCACAAAATCAATTTCTTTTCCTATTTATTTTATTCATCCGTTTTCGACGAATTTCATTTTCCGTAAGAAATCTTCGACGGATTTCCTTTTTGTCGAACAACTTCACAAAATCAATTTCATTTGCATTTATTTTATTCATCTGTTTTTAACGGAATCCATTTTGCTTCGAAAAACAACACAAAATCAATATCTTTTGCATTTATTTTATTCATCCATTTTCGACGGAATCCGTTTTCCGTCGAAAAACTTCACAAAATCAATTTCTTTTGCAGTTTTTTTATTCATCCATTTTCGACGGAATTCATTTTCCGTAGAAAAACTTCACAAAACAAATTTCTTTTGCATTAATTTTATTCATCCATTTTCGACGGAATACATTTTCCGTCAAAAATCTTCGACGGAATCCGTTTTCCGTCGAAAAACTTTACAAAATCAATTTCTTTTCCAATTTATTTTACGCATCCATTTTTTACGGAATTCGTTTTACGTCAAAAATCTTCAACGGATTTCCTTTTTCGTCGAAAAACTTCACAAAATCAATTTCTTTTGCATTTATTTTATTCATCCGTTTTCGACGGAATCCGTTTTCCTTCGAAAAACAATACAAAATCAATTTCTTTTGCATTTATTTTATTCATCAGTTTTCGACGGAATCCGTTTTCCATCAAAAAACTTCACAAAATGAATTTCTTTTCCATTTATCTTATTCATCCGTTTTCGACGGAATTCATTTTCCGTCCAAAATCATCGACGAAATCCATTTTCCGTCGAAAAACTTCACAAAATCAATTTCTTTTGCATTTATTTTACTCATCCATTTCCGACGGAATCCGTTTTCCGTCGAAAAACTTCACAAAATCAATTTCTTTTCCTATTTATTTTATTCATCCGTTTTCGACGAATTTCATTTTCCGTAAGAAATCTTCGACGGATTTCCTTTTTTGTCGAACAACTTCACAAAATCAATTTCATTTGCATTTATTTTATTCATCTGTTTTTAACGGAATCCATTTTGCTTCGAAAAACAACACAAAATCAATATCTTTTGCATTTATTTTATTCATCCATTTTCGACGGAATCCGTTTTCCGTCGAAAAACTTCACAAAATCAATTTCTTTTGCAGTTTTTTTATTCATCCATTTTCGACGGAATTCATTTTCCGTAGAAAAACTTCACAAAACAAATTTCTTTTGCATTAATTTTATTCATCCATTTTCGACGGAATACATTTTCCGTCAAAAATCTTCGACGGAATCCGTTTTCCGTCGAAAAACTTTACAAAATCAATTTCTTTTCCAATTTATTTTACGCATCCATTTTTTACGGAATTCGTTTTACGTCAAAAATCTTCAACGGATTTCCTTTTTCGTCGAAAAACTTCACAAAATCAATTTCTTTTGCATTTATTTTATTCATCCGTTTTCGACGGAATCCGTTTTCCTTCGAAAAACAATACAAAATCAATTTCTTTTGCATTTATTTTATTCATCAGTTTTCGACGGAATCCGTTTTCCATCAAAAAACTTCACAAAATGAATTTCTTTTCCATTTATCTTATTCATCCGTTTTCGACGGAATTCATTTTCCGTCCAAAATCATCGACGAAATCCATTTTCCGTCGAAAAACTTCACAAAATCAATTTCTTTTGCATTTATTTTACTCATCCATTTCCGACGGAATCCGTTTTCCGTCGAAAAACTTCACAAAATCAATTTCTTTTCCTATTTATTTTATTCATCCGTTTTCGACGAATTTCATTTTCCGTAAGAAATCTTCGACGGATTTCCTTTTTTGTCGAACAACTTCACAAAATCAATTTCATTTGCATTTATTTTATTCATCTGTTTTTAACGGAATCCATTTTGCTTCGAAAAACAACACAAAATCAATATCTTTTGCATTTATTTTATTCATCCATTTTCGACGGAATCCGTTTTCCGTCGAAAAACTTCACAAAATCAATTTCTTTTGCAGTTTTTTTATTCATCCATTTTCGACGGAATTCATTTTCCGTAGAAAAACTTCACAAAACAAATTTCTTTTGCATTAATTTTATTCATCCATTTTCGCCAGAATACATTTTCCGTCAAAAATCTTCGACGGAATCGTTTTCCGTC